>JAVQKI010464643.1:0-12322 GCA_036025975.1 Nematalosa erebi | reverse complement strand
TGGATTTTGGTTGATTGGCGGGGGGGGGGGGGGGGATTGTCAAATGTTATTGCTCTTATTTTCTGTGGAAACTACAACCTGGTTGAAGGATTTAAAGGCACACTAGTCAATATTTTACTCTGTTTTTGGTTTTAGGTTAAAGGAAGTGCCGGCGGATTTTGATTGTAGGCTGTATGTGTGTATGGGCATGAATCAAACATTCGTGAAAAAGAGAAATTTGCGTCAGTCACTACAGTGCCTGCCAGATCTTGAGCAATTTTTGCTGTCTCTCTGGACTTCTGAAATCTTTTATAGCCTAGGCAAAAAGCGGTGGATTTTGGTTGATTGGCCGATCTGTGTGTAGCTAGATAAAATATGCCAATGCTTTTCCCACGATAGACTTAATCTTAGCCCAAAAGTGTGAAAAAGTCGTCGACAAGACAATTCTGTTATGTGAGGTGGTGTCTCTTTTCTTAAACAATGCTTCTTGATTCATGACACGTATCCTATCGAATCATGAATCCAGATTAGCACTATCATAGCCCTTGGAAAAGAATTTTGGCCCAGCCTTCAAAATCATCCTCGCTGCTGGAAATCCTCCTTGTACGCAGAAACTAGCTATATGGGAGACTTTCTGCAGTTACAACGCAAGTTTATGATGGCAAACCGATGCCAAACGAAACTGAAACTGAAACACGTTTTTTACCTTGTCAGTCAACATCTCTTTGCAAATGGTCATCACTGGTCCCTATTCATAGGTTTGCAAAAAAATCCACATGTATTCATAAGAATTTATAATGATGCTGCGAGTTTTCAAAAACTTAGCAACTGTAGTGTAGTTCCCAAGCTTACAACGAATTTCTCTTCGTTCCTATGAAAAATTATTAGGAAGATAGGCCTATTGGGGAATGAGGCCCATTGTCGCTACATGTTAAAGGAACGGCTCAACTGTCTCTGATTGTTCTGTTGACTTTGATATGCTGAATTGTTTGTACCAATTCAAGAAAATAACTATAGGAGAACCACGGGCCAGCAATATTTAAAGCTTTTATAATGACTTGTGTTAGCTGGGTCTGTTTGGCAAAAAACTGCAGGCTTACCTGGTATGTCTAAAGGCTTAATGTTAGGTTAAAACATCAACAAATTACATAAATGACACAGCAAATGAACTTCACAATACTCAACTCTACTCTATTAGTGAACAAGGGTTGACACAAAAGACAAGAGGGGCAAACACCATGAGTAATCAATTTCCAAAAACAATCTTAGTTTGTTCACAGTTTAAAGACAACACAGCCAATCCTACTAACAATTCAATTCAAACCAAATAACATGATTTTGAGCCAAGCTGAAGGTTTGCAACATTGTCAATGTACTAATCTGCCAGCCTGACCCTTACATTTCACAATGACTGCAACAGAGGAGCTTGATTGATTCTCTTGATTCTCTTGCCATAGACGTATTGATCATGTTCTTGGCTTTTACATGACCTTTCGATACACCAAACAACACTGCTGTTCCTTTTTATGATCTTATGCAGGTATCAGTTTAATGAGGAGCGTACACTTGAGGAGCGAAGAAGGGGTTGTTCCACTATCCACTAGATAGATCTAGATCCTCTTCAAATCCACTGTCTAGAGAAATATTTTTAAATACAACACTATAATGAACATCATGATCATATAATGTAAAAGTTGCTTTGTACAGACAAAATTGATCTTGGTCTATAATGAACAATATTTCTATTGTGGACTCTGAAAGTGTATGATATCACGTCAGACAACAACCTTTGCAAACAGGCCTGCATTTTATTTTGAGAGGGAATCACTCTGGCCAGTCATCTAATAGTGTAGGTCAGGTTTGGTCAGATATGCTCAGCGACCTTCAAGGGACCATGAGACAATTCTGGAGCTCTGTATTGTCCTGCTTCACAGCGGCATGAATAATTGAACACTGTGCTTTTATGGCAGAATCCTGGAATCAAAGCGGCCACTGCCTAAACTTAAGTTCCAAATACAGAAAAGGACAGGGAGGGTAACAGAGACACTGAGAGAGAGAGAGAGAGAGAGAGAGAGAGAGAGAGAGAGAGAGAGAGAGAGAAGAAGAGGAAGTAAGGCAATGTAGAGAGAGATGAAAGGGACTCGATTCATTTAGTGCAAAATATGGAAGTTGCTTATCTACAGACAGAAGCAATTAGAGCAGAATTTTTCTGGTACATCTACTGGCGGTAAAGCAAAGAGATGGGACAGATGTTTCCTTTGTCCTTTTTTGCCCATTTTTCAGAAATGGAAGACCTATCACTCTGTCAAAAGGTTACCTCATGCTCAAAGTGCAAACACATATATGCAAAGCTGTGTTAAAATAAAGCTTTCATCATAACCAAAAGCCCTTACCATCTTAACCTCATTGCCCCATATCCCCTCCAATCAACTCTACTTCAATTCTCTCTCTCTTTTTCACTTTGTCTCTCTTTCACATTCTCCTTTTCTGGCCTACACTCATATCCATCCACCTTTCATCTTTCATTTCCTGCTTTTCCAACCATTGCTCAGGTTATCTCTCCATTGGACTGCTTATAAGATCCCTCTCTTGTGTTCCTTCGTTCTTGGAACTACTTCTCCTCTTTCCTCTTATTGTGCATGCAGAGTCCTTATGCTCTGTTTCAGCTATTATTCAGTGGAGAGGATGGAAAGGAAATCTGACTTTTTATTCTTCCATGCATTTCCTGAGAGGATCTAAAGTGATAGAGTATGGTGCAGACATGAAGAAGAGTGAAACACAGGGAAATATCATGTTCGTGATGCATTATTCTTTCATATTGCATTACTCAGTACAGAAATGGCAGCACTTTTCTGTGGAGTGCTCACTTTGAAGTGTTAGGTTCTCTGCAAAGACTTCCACAGGAAAAAAAAACCCTCAGAGATGCAAATTGCATGTTTCCTTGCTCCCATAAAGACACATGAGCATCTGCATACATCAGATGCCATGTCTTTTTTACACAAGCACACACAGACATCAGTGTGCTCTAGCAAGCAAACATACAGACCCACACAAATGAGCACAAGCTCTCAAACACACACACACACACACACACACACACATACACACACACACACACACACTGCAGCTCAACAGTATTGTGGAAAGATATTTTCCTGTGAAGCTCTCAAAGGACCAGTTCTCAGAGGAGGCCAGGAAAAACACACCACTTCTAAGAGCTTGCACACGCGTGCTCATCAAACAACAACATTTCAATGCCACTGAAAGATCACTTTGCAAAATATACCAAAAACATTTCTAAGATAACATCTTTATTGTAAATCTCAGTTAAAAACTACAGAAACCTATAAATCATTACAATGTATGACTATCTTTTGTAATACCCTTAGATAACTGAATTGTGCTGCCGCTGATATTAGTATATGAGATGTATGTAAGATTTTTACTGTATCATATATGAAAACATCTTGCCATTCCTCCTAGATTAGGCTAATAAATAAAGAAAAGAATATTACGCTTACTACTACTACTTTTGCAAAACATTATTTTAAATTGGGTACACTGCTATGAGAATCACTTAAAACCACCTAACACAATCTACTCCAAACTTAGGTTAATGAGATATGCTCCCTTGCTTGATGTCTTAAAACTAAGTGAAAGGAGCCCATGTGTTTTACCGGTTGCATGTTTCAACCTCACTAAACGCCACTGACGCCATCTGTGCTAATAGATTAATAGACTATGCAGTTTCATATTCCATGGTGACATGTAATAACCTAATATACGACCGCTCTCACGATTACTGTACAATGTCAGGAAAGTGTCGTCAAACGCTCTATAAATGTTGGTGTTGACATAGGCTAACAGAAATTCTCTTCAACACTTGAATGCAATCTCGCGTACAGCCTACCACCTACATACGGAATTAAGTGGTTGTTGTGACAGAGGCAGATGTGTCTGTGAACTTACCTCCCGCTGCGGTGTGGTCCGGTTCCCGCTACATTCTTTTGCAGGTCCCCATCGTCCTGTCTCCTCAGACCCACAACCTGCTCCTGTTTCAACGGCACGTCTAGAAAGTTTTTTTATTCAAGCGAAACACCGTTTGAGAGCGGCAAACAAATCAAGCTTGTGTCTGTGCGCATCACTCGCGAGGGGCTTCCCTGATACTCGCGTGCCTACCTGCCCATCCTTTTAAATTGTCTACTTTTCGTGCATTAGATGAGCTCCTGCGAGTTATCTCCCTAGCTGTATCAGTGAGGCAATAGGCTACTACACACTGAAGGCTGATGGGATGAAGGGAGAAACAAATACAGCTTTGTCTCTGTCAGGTTGACTCCTTGTCACACGCACTGCGGTTTAGGACCAGTGGGTACCCACCAGAGATACAGAAAGAGCTCTTCCCTCTTGTCCAATACGGCGATGTCTGCAGGCTGCCGGGGAGGGAGGAAGGGAGGGAGGAGGTGTCGGGCTCGAATAGGCTCCGAGCCGTGAGTAAGAGTATGGTTGGAGGGAGGGAGGTGCTACACATTCATGCAAGGTCATCCGAGACTCCTCAAGGGTGAACGTGCCAAAGGCGCTTCTTCAACACAATCACGCGAATATGTAATTGTTATAAATGAAGATGATTTCGAAAATAGCACGGTAGCCTATACAGGCTGCTACCCTGTAACCCGGTATATAAGCTGCAGAGCTCTGTGTAGCTGATGCTGAGAGAAAAAAAATGAAATTGTAGTCAAATATCCCCTCACGTGCTTTGCTTTACCATTAATTTTGTTAACCCTCTTTAGTCGGTGTCGCTGCACCATGATTGTTACCATATTTCGATTTCAATGGAACATCCTCTGAAGTCAGAAGTGTTTCTTTTTTTATTTTTTTCTATCTCCATCTTCTTTCAAGTAACCGAAATGGAAAACATTTCAACATAATTGCGTCTGAAATGTGTGTGAATGACCTTGAACTGCCAATCCGTAACTATGTTTCCATGTTTGCTGTTGTATTGTTCCCACTGAGAAACTCATCTCTCTCTTGACCGTCTGCAAGTCGGATACAGGGCTTTCTGGTTTGCCACCCCCCTACATGGCACTCGTAACAAAGGGCATGAGTGAAATCTTCAGAGCATGGAACAAGAGTTCATGTTAGGCTGTCTTTCAAAAGATAGAGACCAACATCTACCTCTTAACAAGAGGCTAGGAAAGTGAATGTTTGTGGATTGTGAAAGGTGGATTGTTCAAAACGCTACAAGGGCACTGTGGAAGAATCACATGGTTTTAGCAGGTTTTGTGTGTGCGCATCCCAAAATTGGTGTCATGTGTCCATATGCCCGTGACTGGCTGAGGTGGATAGAGATAATAGGCAAATACAGCAGGAATAAATAAGAGGATTGACAGCTGAGCCTTCAAATTAGAGTGACCTTGACTTTGTTCCCCCTCAAAAACCTGAATCTCAAAATAAGTTGGTAAGTCCAAGCTTAATTTCCCTCACCCACTGTATTTATTTCACTCCTACTCTCTATATTGAAACTTACATTTCAGATTATATTGAATGATTTTGCATAGATTCACCAATAAATTTGCATAAAAAACCAACAACACACAGTTAAACCAAAGATACTTTACAACTGTCTCTGGTTAAACAAAGAAAAGGGGTTAATTCATTTAAAGGGGTTAGTAACAGTTAAATGCTACATGGGTATCAATCTCACAATGCAAGCCAATCTCACAGCAACTCTATTTGTTCTGCGTAACAGTGAAAATGCTGTTTGCATGTTTATGAAGGGGTAAATTATTCCAAGACAAGTCGGGTTAATTGATGAACTGTGTGCTCCCACAGGCCATCTTTAAATCAATGACCAATTAGTTAAAAGCCTGTTCAGATGTCTTTGTTGGAAAATGCCAGCTCACCTGTGCAGGGACCTATTCTCAAAACAAGAAAGTGGATTATTTGGGCGGTGTTTTGCCTGGATCTGCGGCATGCAATCACCCATTTTCAGATGTGCACAATGGAGGGGTAATCCCTCCCTTTGGGTGAATGGAGATCTGGGTGTATGTGGACATAACGCTGTTACATCACAACTAGCCACCTATTAACCCCTAACCTTCAATCCCTTCCTCTTTCTTTGTGATCCAAAATTGTTTGGCCTTTGAATGGTGTTTGAAGTTGGCTATAAACAACTTTGATTTTAGCCAAAATACACAACTGTTCCTTTTGTCAATGTTTAGTTGCAATTGTGGAACTCCAAAGCTTTTCTTGTACTTATTTACCGGCCAACTTCAGGTTATACCATTTCATTTCTGTTTTCTGGGTAGGCCTGGAACCAGCAGCAGCTCAAATATTAATCAAAAAGTTTGAACTCTGAGTGAGAGTTGAATTCACTTTGACTTGAGCCCTGCAAAAGTACGTCTCCCTCACCAACAGTTACTGATGTGCCCCTAAAAGCCATGACTCTTCAATTGCACTGCATCAGGGAACTAGAGAGAGGGATGGAGAAGAGTTGGAGGAGAAACACACCTCCCCAATGTTCTACTCTATGTACCCTAACCATCCAACAGATATCTCAGAACCTCCTGCATTTCTCACTGTTTTGGGGGGAAAAAAAAACACCCCAAAGCCACTGTCAGCCTGGTGGAGCAGAGGGCCAATTACAGCAGGCGAGAAAAACCAGAGCACATGTTCCCAATTACTCTGCAAAAGCCAAAAAGAGGACATCTCTCCAACTGGTGCTCAGGTGGAGCGGCTGGGCTAAAACCACCCAAGAGAAGCACACCGCAGGAGGCCAGACTGCAAAAACACACAGGCCGCCCTTATCCTCCAAGTCCTATAAAATGGACATCACTTGTCGTCCCAGTCACATCTTGATATATTTATTTTTTTATTTGAGTAGACAGTTTAAAACAGTGAAGTAAAGTCAAGCCAGTGAGTCACTTCAACACCTTGTATAATAGATACATACAAAAGTAGCATTTGCATCAGGGGCTTCATGTACACAGGTATATCAGATTAGTTACAGTACAAATATGGTCATTATAAATACTTTGTTATTAGAATGACAAATCATTACAATACACTGAAAAAATATTTGTGTAACAGACAATGTACAAAACACAATGCAATCTGAGGCAACAGACTGCAGATACATCAACCGTCACAACAGTTGTGCAATGAATATTTGTAGAACAGCAAGTAATCACAGAAGCAGCAGCATAGAGCAGTATGTGTAGATTACTGCAGTGTCCAATTCATTGAGTAGGGGGCTGTGGAATCCATGTTAATATGCCTTGTGCTGCTCCTCCCCACCTTACCCCACTCCACTCCCACCTGCTTTTTCCACCTGCACCCTGTTTTCCTGTTACTGTATTCTTCAGTGTTTGGAACCGGGGCAGTGGCAGGGGTACTGAAACGGTATTCTATCCCCAGAGGTAGCCGGGCACGTGGCTTTTTTCACGTGCCTTCAGGTGTCCCGTCGCCTGCTGTTCCTGCTCCTCCTCCTCCAGAAGGGCCTGCATGTAGCAGGAGGTGCCCAGCAGGACATGGCCGGTCGTCTGCATGGTAAGCAGGGTCCATCTCAAGGCCTCCCTGTCAAGAGAGGGGGGGTGGTCAACAAAACAAGGGCAAGGAGTGAGTGAGGAGAAGAGCATTTAATAATAGTCTGTCATTCCTTGTCTTTTGTTCTGAATTGAGCTGTCAGTCCGCTCTGTCTTAAAGTCTATGTCTTTCTGTCTCTCCCTATTCCCTCTTTCCTCTCTGCTTCTGTCGCTCTCCCTGGCTCTCTCCTCTTGAGGGATTTTTCAAACCAACACAAGTGGCAAAGCACCGGTTGAGGATAGCTGTTGATTCTGCAGAATTTTAATCCTCATACTCCACCTCTCAGCTTTTTGCCTAAAAATATGAGGTGTTCAGCAAACGAGTGACATAACACTAATTTTTAATCCCAAACAAACACACATTCCAGAAACCACCTACTACACCTTCCCATGCATGCGCAGTATATCTTGGTTCTCTATACCATCACTACCTAACACCACACAACACACACACAAACAATATAACTCACTTTAATATCCTCTTTGCCTCATAGCACCGAAGGTTGTATGACACAGTGTAGACTCCATATAGCGTCGCCTTCACATTCAGGCAGCCGATGAACTCCTTGGGGTGGTTCTTGTAAAGGTCAAAGGTCAACTTGGCCACATCTTTCCTGCAGCCAGCGCCTCTGCTCACATGCTGTGCCTTGACTACGGTGGTCTTTGGGCAGAGCAGAAAGAAAGCAGTGAGGCTGAATGAATTAAGGCATCAGGCCTATGTGGACAATGAATACAGATGTTTGCTTTTCTAGGAGGCACAACAAAACAGGGCAAGAAAGGGAGTACTGACTACGGCAGTGTCAGCAACAATGAGTAAAAAAAACAATATCACACTTTGCAACTTAATATTCTGCTTGAGTACAGCACAACTTCCACAGCCCACGGCTGTAGGAAACTGCTAAGAAAAAAAACACTGAATGTAAGGTGGCGGATAGAGGGCTAACTTCTGTGTTGACTGTCAAATTCTGATGAATGGACGCTACTCAGCACCATCCTCTCTCCAGCCCCCTGCCCCGACCCCCCCCCCCCCCCGAAGTCTGTCACCTCCCACCCATGGCTCAGTCATCCGGAAATTAATTTAGCGCGCCTCAGAATATAGATTAATGTTTCTTAAATGATCGGAGATGACGGACAACAGAGGTGGAGAAATGGCATATGCTAATGGAAGGCGCGCAGCATGAGGGGACACAAGTAAACACGAAGGCTAATGGCATTCAGGTGCCAACCAATCATTACTGATGCAATTAAGTGACTATGCAAATGAATCACTCCGGACAAACAGCATTCAAATGGAAAAGCTGCTGCGTAAACACTACTTTAAATTACTTTATTCTGACTTGATCCACAAAAATAGGTGAGAGAAAAGGGGGTGCTAACTGAAAAGGTTGAGCCACTTTATTGTCTGTGGGTTGCATTGTCCACTTCTTTTTTTAATATCAGAAAAGAGCATCCAAGCGTTAGCCATTCCGTGTGCGTAAAACTGTGTATGCAATCAGTCAACCTGTTCTTTTATTTCCCCGCCATCTGTCAGCAGACATTTAAAAAGGGTCTGACCAAGGTACCTGGGGGAGAGAAGAAAATAATGAACTGGCCCCAAGTTTGGTGGCCTCCATAATAATAAACAATGCACACCTGCACTGGGGGAATCCATTTCTGTCCTTTTTCCAGAACTACAAGGCCGGTGTTGCCCCTCAGTGTCTGGAAGTAGTCCTCTGTGTCTACTCCTGTGCCGTCCTCATCAAGCACCAACGCACTCACACAGGAGACATGAAATCCATCCATCACCTTAACAAATACAAACAAGATTTTTAACACATACAAGAACAGAAATTGACAAGACAGTGCACTGCTCTGCCTCGCATGCATGCACATAGACACATCTTTTCTCTCCTTTAAAACATACATGTTATTCAGATTGCTGGGAATGAGATTTGAAATGTTCACCAGATATTTCATTGTGAATTTCATCGATCAGGAAACGCTTGTGATTATACAACGGACACAAAAAAATATATACGTCAGCTCAGACTGTCTGTCAAGCCTGAGAGACTGTTGAAACCCTCCACTATGACATCAAGTAGAGGGACCAGCCTGTCAACAAGCCAGTCACTCAATCTCTCTCCCTCCGCTTCCGATGAAAACATTCTGACTCATCCATCCTCTCTCCCTCGTCCATTCTTTCATCTGTTACTGACTCATGTCTAACTGCGTATGACTTTGGGGTGGGGGGTGGGGGATTGGCAAAGGGAGCTGTCAGTGACATCAAAAACAGGCCATTCATGCTGTCTCCCATTTCAAAACGCCCAGTCCTGCCTTCTCTGCTAGCCTGCCAGTCACCGTACTCAAAAACACACACACACACACACACACACACACACACACCCTCCCTCTCTTTCTCATTACAGCCCACCCCCCTCACCTTATCTAGCAGGTCCCGCAAACTGTCTGCCATGATGCCCTTCTTGACGGTGCGGTCGGCGTTGGCCACTCGAAATGGCCTCTGGCGCGGGTTCAAGCCTGTCAGCAACTGCTGGGTCATGGACGCACTGGCTGCTACACCGGCAGACACACATCTGCCAGACACACACCAGAGCAGCCAAGTTACGCAAGTTCAAATACACACACACAGTCGCAGTTCTGGCTCATGTGGATTTCTTTGGCACACATCCAATTGTGTGCCTACGCTGTTAAGATTGCAATGGACGGGGCAGTGCCCTCTGTTAAATCTCTAAAGGACCCCAAGTGCTGGCAACTCAGGTAATGAGAACACTGCCAAAGCAAAGACCTGCTACTGAGTGCTTTTGCATGTTGTGACAACCATGGACATTCCATATGGTCATACCTAGACACAGAGGTTGGGGTCAGCAGACTTAGAGACCTTTTGGCATATTCCATAGTCATTTTACTGAAAAGTCCTGGGGAGAGAGAGGGAGGCAAAAGACATAGGGAAAAGGAGACCAATATAAATATATAATATTTATACACACAGTTCAGAGAGAGAAAGAAACAAGGGAGACAAACAAAAAACAGAAAAAGGAATATATATCCACACACATAAAGTATAACAACGATAGAGACGGTGGAGAGAGAAAACACCCAGTTCAATGCAACCACTCTGCTTTTCAAAGCGCAAAGATTATACCAAAATAAAATCAAAACCCCACATTGAAATAGCACCTAAACGTTTAATCTCTAAAGCATCAAAAGCATAATCTGAATGGTTTGGAAAGCCACATATCAAACCACAAACGCACCCAGGCTCCTCTTACTGCGATAAACCCTTCACGGACCAACAAGATTACAGAAATCAATTTTCACTCAATTCCCCAACTCCATTTCTGCCTTTTAACACATATCAAATCACTAAGCATTGAGGATGGCTGCTACTCTCCCTTCCACAATGAGGCAACCCAATAAATTTTTTGCCTTCAAGGAGGCAGAAGAGTAGCGGATTACAAACCAGCTGGTAGGCGACACCATTCCTGTAACCTCAATATCTTGATCTAATCCTGACAGCAGATAGAGGCCACGTCTCTACATTTGGCACCATGGCTCTTTAATGTGAAATACCTGGCGGGTCAGAATGCTCTCTCTCCCTCTCTCCTCTGAAACAAATCGTTCCACTGGTGTATGATGGGATCACTGTCAAAATGAGTATCAAATAGCTTTTTATCCAATGCCTCACCCTGTCTGTGTCTCACTTGCGTTCGCTCACACTCCCTCCTGTTGCGTCAGCCTCTTGTTCACCTCTGACCCACTGAGAGCACAGCCTGTGCATGTAGGCACATATATTGAGCAACTGTCCCCACTTATTACAATATTTCATGGCAAATGCGCAGTAGCCTACAGTACTGGAGCCCCTTCTCACCTCCTACTTTTCATTTATTTACTGAGAGAACTACTTACTGATGACTATATTGTAGGTGTACCTATTAAGCCCATGTGCTATTTAAGCCCACTTTTAACTTCGAAGTCAAATTTTACAAAAAGAAAAAAACATTTAGTTCCATTCATTATCTTAATCAATCCAGCTGTTTGTTAACTCAATGTGTTTTTATTTAATTTAAAATCAATCACATAAGCCAATTTTAAGTTAGCCCGACATTTTCACATAGTATCTCAAGGTAACTCTCAAAAGTCACCTCAAACTTTGGTGTTTTGGGACCCCTGAAGTATTTTACTGTTTTTAGAAACCTACTTCAGAATTCCATTTATTTTATGGAAATAAGAGATTATTAAGACATTATTTAATATTTGTATATCAAGACATAATACTGTGTCATTTTTAGCCATTTTTACATTTGAAAAGATGACTTATGCACAGAGCTAAGCTGTCAGTCTTACTACAAGACTTGAGTGATACACTGGCACAAAATGAAATATTTCAGGTGTGTATAATGAATTGTGTAATTGACGTGACATAAATCTATACATTACCCGTTTTTTTCAAACTCTTGTGCGGAACTGTTGATAACCATTATTTTTGTTCCTTCACCTTTTTAACCTAATTTACAAAAATATGCCTCTAAATACATTACAGACCAAAGGCTGCTTGGGACTTAACATATAATTTATACAATAGGCAATAGCTTAGGGGCAGATTCTCCCATGCGCTTAAGTCTGAAAAAGCGCTTATCTCGCGCGTAACTTTCTGCGCGCATTCTGCCATGGCCTTTGCGGGCTTATTTACGCGCCTGTGTTCGAGATACGCACTCTAGGAGGAGCAACCCCATAATGTGGGCGTTCCCATTCAAAACAGGCCT
>JAVQKI010464580.1:0-10487 GCA_036025975.1 Nematalosa erebi | reverse complement strand
CAAAGTGTTCCATGTTGCTTTTCACAAAAGTATCAGTCAAAAGTACTGATTCACTTACCAGTTTGAAATAATAATGTATGTTGATCATTATATTTGTTTGAAGTGTTGCGTGTTTATTTGGACAAAAAAAATCATCACTTATCCAGAACCATTTCTTATCAATACTGATTGGTCCCACAGCTCCCCAGCGCCCAGCGGCTAAGGTAGCTCCCAAGATGGCACCTGGTGCAGCGCGGAGACCTGGCAGCAGTGGAGATGAGGAGAGAGCAGAGCTCATCCAGGAGGTACCTATACCTGCTCTTCAACATTTGCTACGTTTTCTCCCAGAATACTGTTTCTTGATAAATGCTGCTGTTAGTCCAGAATTGAATCTGAGCCTTATTAATGCTTTCAATAATTCTCCTCATGCAGATTAATCTACTGAAATCCACAATCCAGGACATGGAGAAGGAGAGGGACTTTTATTTTGGCAAATTGAGAAACATTGAGCTGATTTGCCAAGAGAAGGAAGGCGAGGGTGATGTCACGCTGCAGAGGATCGTGGACATTCTCTATGCCACAGATGTAAGTGTGATGGCTGAGTTTCTGGTTACGTCATGTCAGAGTCATGGGTGAAGTTTAAAATGCAGACTGGGTGGAGTTCAGGCAGCATGTCGAGCTTGATCGTGGCCTCCTTTGGGCTTAAGCCTTCAGGTTTTGCCTTTTCTCTCTGTTTGGTGTGTACACAAAACATGGGTGCTAGGCCTCGGCAATTAATCGAACCGACTATCGTAATCGTTAATTGACAATGATCAAGCACATGACTATTAATCGTTGTTTATTATTCCTGGTAATATTTACTTTGTAAACCGTTTCTTTATATTCTGTGTATCCATGTACTATTCCTTGAAGGCACACTACCACATGTGTGTTCATGTGATTCTGCCCAGTCCAGTCAATTAAAAATGATTTTGATTTCAAGTTCTATTGCCCAACTCAAATTGTGATAAAAACTGATATTGGTCAATATGGAAAAATGTATTGTGATCAAAATTTATGCCATATAGCCCAGGCCTAATGGGTGCAAACTCTTTCAAATGTTGGTTAAGATCAATTTGAAAGACAACTACATCCAATGTCCAGGGTTTTTTTTTTTAACTAAGCCAATCACTGCAGCTATTGTTTGTGGAGACAGGGCTGCCAAATGTCCCTTTCTCGCTCATAAAGCCTTTAAAGGAGAAATCTGGCATGAATGAATCAAAAATTCCTGTTTGGAACTGCTGAGAGCTGATGCTGGGTATGGGAACAAGAGAATCTGGTCCAGTGTGGACTGAATTTGCTGAACAGCAGCCTACGCTACAGTCAGCACTCAGCAATGTCCAACAGGAGTGTTGACTGATTCACACCAGATTTCTCCTTTAATTGACAAGACAATTCCTGTCATTTCCTCACTATGTAATCAGAAAGCTGGGGACTTGGGTTGCCTTTGGCCGGAGACAAACGTGGGTAACAGTGAGACTCCTATTTTCACCTTTATTACATCTAACCTGTTTGCATTCCAGAATTAGAAAAAGAAAGCACTAAGAGCATGTATTCATTATAAGAGCAGGAATATCTTTTGGGAGTTTTCTTTTAGGATCAGGTCAAGATGTAAACAAGCTGACTTGGTTGGGCCTGTTGTGAAGTGACATGTTAAACAGCTTTGCATGTCTTCATAGTAGGTCATCTCTGGCCTTGTTTGTCAGATCTTCCTGTTGCTTTCACACTGTGGTTTAGTATTTGTGTTTATTTCTGGTATTTCTCTCTGCCTTGCTTGAAAGGTCTCTGCAGGCAGGCATTGTGTTTTTCCCTCAGTAGAATAACAACCCCAAGTTGCCTAATAGAAAGTCACGCACAACACTTTGAAGTGGAGAGTAAATAAAACCAAATTACTATCCAAGTAGTAGCTCTGTGTGATGGTAATTACTGTTTACTCAGTTCATTCCACAGTAGCCAAAATTATTATCTGAATGGGTCATAAAGTGCCCAACTCAGGGGTCCCTTGAAAGGATAATCTGCATTATAAAATAGTGTTGATCCAAGAATCACGTAAACACAGATGACCGAGGGCTCACATGAGTCTGCTGAAGCACCAAAATTCCTAATTATACTCTTGCAGCTTTTGCTTTTGCATTTGTTGTGCAGCTTTTAACATTTCTCATGTTTTTACTATAGATATGGGATGGTGAGTAGTGGATCCGCCCATTCTTGCTCTGCCTAAATGCTTGACTCTTTGTGTAATTTCAGAGCTAGTGAGTGCCAGGTCCATCAGCTGGCTTGACAAACCGCATGACAAAAATCAAGATAGCGCAGCAACATCCTCTGGACAAGAAATTGTTTTGCAGTGTAGTATGCCGAGATAAAAGTTGTATTTTTTATTTTTTTTTTTGTGTAGATAATGTTTTATAGAAAATAAAGATGTAGTAAAAGTGTGTCAAGGGATTTGAAATGAGTTTTTAAGTAGTAGTGTCATACAGTGCATACAGGAAGTGTTCAGACCCCTCTTAGTGTTGCCTTACTTTGCAACCATCTCCTACCTGGAGTCATTTAAGTTCATTTTATTTCTCCTCAGTTTACACTCAGGACGCAAAGTACAGAACTGAAGAAGTTTTCACAGATTAATGAAGAATAAAAACTAAAATATCCACATGGACATAAGTAAGCGCACCCTGGGTTATAACACTCAGTAATTAGATTCTGGTGGCCTCGACTTCCTCAAAAACATCTTTGGAATAAGTCTATGGCGATTGAAAGCCTGCTGTGTTTAATTTGATTGTTTGGGCATGATTTGGAAAGCCACATACAGTACCTGTCTGCATTAGACCTTACAGTTCAAAGTGCCCGGGACTTCCAGGAGGAAACCTAGAATTGGCCGCACGGCTAAATTAAGCAGTAGTGGGAGAAAAGCCTTGGTAGGAGAGGTAACCAAGAACCCATCACTCTGGCTGATCTACAGTGATCCTTTGTGGAGATGGGATAGAGTTCCAGACAGACCATCACTTCAACTCTCCACCTCTTCTCAGTGTAAAACTCATGAGCAGCATGTATTGGTCGAGAACTAAAGTGATGGTTGTCTTTCTTATGAGAGGACAAAGCTCCAGAGAGAGAACCAGCTTCTGTTGGGCTAGTCTGCCATATTGGTGGAGAGCTGAAGTGATCGTTGTCTCTTTGGAGCTCTGTCTCGTCACCACACAGGATCTCTAGAGCAGCCAGTCATCTTTGGGTTCTTGGTTACCTTTCTTACCAAGCTTCTGAATTTAGCCATGCGGCCAGTTCTTCCTTCTGGTTGTCCCATGCACTTATAACTGTAAGGTCTAATACAAAATGGTGTGTGGTGCTTCAAATAATTTCCAGACAATTTAATTAAACACAGCTGGAATTAAATGTCTGAATTAAATGTCTGAGTGTTACAATGCAGCGTGTAAATACTTCTGTCTATGTGGGTATTTTAGTTTTCTATTTGTCATTTAAAACTAATAGCGTTCTGTATTTTGCTATCATTATGGTGTGCTGAGACTGTAGTCTGAGGAGGGAAAAAAAAGAACTTGAATGATTATAAGAGAGGGCTGCAGTGTTACACAGGGTGAATAATTGAAAGGATGTGAGTACTTTCCGTAAGCACTGTAGCTTCCCATTTATCCACAATGTAAATCTGTTTACTAACAATAGGTGGAAAGCCCATAAATGTACAATGGAATTATCTCGGCTATGAAAAGCATTCAAGTGGACTACTTGATGCATCTCGTTACATTGCGGCTCTTAACTTATTGACCGCCACACTGATATTGTGCTGTAAAACTGTTGATGCAGACTATATGAACAGTGGTCTGTTCAGATTTCATGCAGTTAGTCAAGAGTTTAATCTTTTGAAGGGTCTTGTAAGCTGAGTTTAATGCAAGCACGGGTGGGAATTGGTAGGATTTTATCAATATCAATGCCAATGATTCTGCTTCTCGGTCCAATTCTTTATCAGTTCTCTTAACGATTCCTCAATGGTCAGAAAGTATTCTTCACAGGTTTTCAGTATTGACACGTAGACCAATAATATTGCTTATGGTGACCATAGCAGCTTATCAGAATGAGGAAAACTATGCAGAACTGTGATCTGTTTCGATTTTGTATCTAATAGACCCATTGGCAGTGGTCTGAAAACATGCCGGTTTTGATGAGAGGAATTGATGATGTCAGAGGGATACAATACCAGTGTATTTAAGCATTCAATACTCGATTCCCGGTTCTTCCCACCTCTAAATGCAACTAGAACATCTTTTAAAGAAAGCTTTCGGCTAATGTTTCTCAATGTATTTATTAAGTATAAGTTACTCATTTTGGTTTTGCTCTTTGATGGCACACTGTTACCAAAATTTTACTTGAGCCTCCACGTAGAGTGGCTTGGCCTCAGTCTTCAACTTAAAGCAGAGTCTCGGCATAGACAGCAGAAGTGTAGGTTGCTTGGAAGTGGTGGATAAAATTAGTCTGGTGGATGGCATCTACAGTGGGTGGGGTGTACCTCTGTATTGTTTTAAGGAGAAATCCAGTGTGATTTAATCAGTAGTCCTGTTCAGGGTCGCAGAGTGCAATCAGTTGGAATAAAATGATAATTTGATCCAACATAGACCAAATAGTGAAATGACAGCTAACACAAATTAAACGACTCCAGAAGCTGTTTCATTAACCTGTTTCCCCATTTAGTTAATTAATGCAAGTTGCCTGTTTTCTGTTCAGTTGAAATTGTACCAAATTTTCTTGTTTTTTTGTTTAATTTGTGTGTATATGCATTTACCTAGCTTCTGTCCATACACATTATTCCACAGCTGGTCGGAACACATCACTTGATTAGGCTAATACATTTTTTAATCACAATACAGAGTAAATGGAAATGCATGCACACATGCATATTCTTGAGGCAAATTTTGTCAATGCGAATAAGTTGGATGGAAACCCAGCAAATGTTACATCATAATCTGATGATGGTGATTGTAGTTCTTGCTCTGTCATTGTCAATGCTGAACTTGACCTACTTGAGAGATGCACCTAAGGTAGAGTATGATGCCTTGTAACTCACTGATAAAGTACTGTAGGCCCATTAGAAGTATAAGGTCTATGGCTGTAGGTAAGGTCGACCCAGCCAAGATATGGTGATGGTTCAGTTATGGCAGACACTGGCTAGTCTACAAACAATATATAAGTTTTTATTCTACACTGCTGTTGCACTGTATATGATGTGTTCTCTCTCTGATGTGTTTTCGTTCACTTCTTGGGAAGACCTATTGTACTGATTCTTGCTGAAAGTTTGGTAATATTGCTGTGGTATGTATTCCATCCAGCCCACAGTAACCGTTTAACTTCTCTTGTAGACGCCTACACCTAAATAATAAAAGCATTTCTTGCTGATTGATTGGATTGAGTATCAGGTTTGACTGTAATTTCTAGGTTACTTCAGTAGAACAGGAGACCAAGTCAGACGATGGTTCAATCAGGAACAGAGTTTTATTTACACTGATGCGCATCAAGGGAGCGGAGGCATGCTTCACATAAGGATCCACCAGCCGTTCTAACTAGACAAGGAAATAGTCAGACTATAAGTACAGTTCCAGGTTAAAGGAAGATGCCATTGGTCATCCCAGTTGACGTGGCCTGCACTGAATTGGACGTGGTACGCTAGAGTTGATAGCCACTGATGCAAGGGAGAAACTCAGAAAGGGCAAGTAGCGAAACAACCCAAGAACATATTATCCCACCTTATCTCGATCAAGTCATGTCATATGTGAGACAGTTGGGTCAGGCCTAGCTGAAACAGTCATAAACTGCATATAGCTATGAATGGAAGACATGCATTCTGATTCTTATATTCTCAGGTTTGAACCGATACCTATCAGTACCAGTGTCACCACTGTACTGTTACAATACCCTAGATAATTATTTACTCTGAGCCTATAACAGCTATGGATCACTGGTGAGCTGTAGGTACAGCTTCCCAAATTTAGTCCAGTAGGCCTACTGGTTAATATATATGCAGGATCACAGTGAAGTCTTGGTGAAAAAGTATTTTTAAGACCTTACCACCTTTTGGTCTTATGTTAACTGATACTTGGCCAGTACCATGTAATTTGGTAATGTCACCTTTAAGCCTAACCCTCCTGCTTGATCTGCTTACAAATTTCCAACCAGAGGGAATTCTCTTACCAGGACTTTGGGTCAAAGCTGAACTTGTGTGATATGGTGTCTGTATCAGTTGACGAGGAGTCTAGTCCTGTGTCCAACAGTTTGAAATGTTTTGTTGTTCAGATGAGGAAGCATTAGGCCTCTGCTTCAGAGATTGTGTCACTCTTGTGTTTCCCCATTTCATTGCCATCGCCCTTATTTAGGGCCTAGAGCCACAACTGTGTCCATTTTGTTACTGTTCGTTCACATCAAGAGGTGCTGAAGTTGTAAAATTCGCTATTGTTACTCTAATCACTCTTAACATGCCCATTTCATTTACAGCCAAAACGTGTCACAACTAATTTTGCATAAAGCTCTTGTCTCCTAAGTTTTGTTGCTTGTCGCTCTTGTCTGTAAAGCCAAATGCTTCCGCCGATTTTTACAGCTTCAGTTGCTCTTGGTGTGAACAGTTATCCCTAGTTTTTATAGCAAAGGAGGAGCTGTGCACACCCTAGGTCCAGGTGTAGTGCAGTACAGTGCAGGGCTTAAAGCGACAGACCCCCATTGTGATTCCACTATTAGCTCCAAGATAGCATGTATCATTGCATCGAATTAGACCATTAGCATGTTGCTTTCAGGGAGATGATGGGATATCCATGTCCAGTATACAGTATGTGAGCTCGATCTTGTTTCATTGCTCTCTCTTCTCTTGGCAGGAGGGCTTTGTCATACCTGATGCAGAGTCAGAAGACCAAGAGGAGTTTTAAAGCCTCTAACTGGATGCAGTGGTCCCTCCCCACCATCACCAACCACCACCTCCTCTATTCTTCTGGACACCCTGCCCCACGGCTCTGTAAAAAGAGATATTAACCCTCAACGTACCCTGCCTTTGGGAATCAGTCTTTCCAAATGAACTGTTGCAGCAAACCCATGTTATAGCATCATGCAGCAGTGATGTGCTGAGTTTGAAGAACCCTCCCCCTCGTCCTCTCCCCCCACCCCCCCCTCTGGTTGCTTATCAGCTGGCTTCAGTAAGGAGCTCCGGGACAAGATGGCCGCCGTCTTAAGTTCCACCCCCCTGATGAGAGTGGAGGGTTGTTTGTCTGTAAGATTCAACTTCCTGTTGCCTTCCTTTCCTCTTCCCCTTTTTTTTTTTTTATTTATTTTTTTTCTTTTGGTTGTTGTTGCAAGATCACAGTATCAAATTCATTTGGACCTGCAATGTTAAGTCAACCTAGTCACTACTTTAACGTTTTATCCTCCTCCCGTTCTCTGGGATTACATGTTGGAATTTTTTGGTATGGATCATGAAGTCATTTATAAATTTTCTTTGCTATTTCCACACAGAATGATGTTATCCCAGTTGTGGTTCTGAACTTTGTATGCAGATGTGTTATGTGTTCTGCTCTCAAATTTTTTGAGCCCATCGAGCTTACTTAACTTAGCCCCTTCCTTCTCAGTCAGTCTTGTCAAAATTAAATGCAGTTCATGGAGTTTTCTTCAGGTATTTGTAGCAGTTTCTTTTCCATTTTTAGCAATTTTAGCAGTCAGGTTTGGAGACGCCCAATCGTGGGACCGACAAAAAAAAAAAAAACAGCCTTCTTGCCAAAGCATTTGATGCAGTGTGGAAGATGTTGCAAGAATATAGGGCATGTGTTTGTTTTTCTCAAAGCAAACTAAAATCAGTGGTCACTGCTACAATCTTTGGCCAAACTATGCCTTCACAAAAGAAATACTGCCAGTCTTTGTACAAAGGCCAGAGCATCAGAGACTTTTATACCCATTTTGAAACTGCCTTGAAAGCGTTTCCTTACTAAATCCAATACCTTTCCCCACCCCCAGATACAGAACAGAGTGGTGTGGCTTTTGAATGTTGCTTTTATTTTTTCTTTCCCGATAGATGTCAGAATGCCTGCTCATATTGTGGATGTCCAATACTAATTAGTTGCCTTTCGGAAAGAGTATAATTATAATTTTCTAGTGTTGATTTCACTATTTAAGAAGTTAATTTCATTGGAATGTATCAGAAGGAAATGTTGGTTCATTTGTGTGCCATCTTTATTTTATTTTTTTTGTGCATACCTCTGCAATTAAGACACCATCTGGATCCCAATGCCCCCCCTCCCCCACTAAGCCCTATGCCCTGGACCATCAAAGACATAACTGGCATAAATCGGCTGGTTCTTGATTTAACTGATTCATTCCAGTTAAGTCTTTTAGGGTTTACGGCTCAGGGTTGGGAAGGACATTGGGATCCGAACGTTGTGAACTGCCTTCGATCAGTGCTGAGGCAACCCAGGTCAAACCTGGCCATGTACCCTCTCTCTCTTTGATCATGTGAACCTATGTGGTTGTGATATCAGGTTATTTTCTTTTCTTTTTCTTTTTTTTTTTTCTTTTTTCCAAGGACTTGGTAAGAAAAGTCCCTCCATTCATGTGTGTGCTTGGGACTTAAAATGGAAGGGCATCTTGCTTAAGCACAATCATTTCAACGACTCCTGGAGGTACTGAAATCTCCTTGTGTTACCTGTTGCACCTGTCAGGTGTATTCTGTGCCAATTTGACCTCCCACTCCTGTTTTTAAACTCCATTTTATTTTGTGTGCGTGTGTGTGACTGTGTGTGTGTTATAGTTTTGAGATCTTAGTTTATTATTTTTATTTTCCAAGGGAGGTTGAGCCAAGGAATGCACATTAGAACAGTCTCATGTTCTTCTGCTGTGAGGGGTGATGGAGGGTTTGATTGCCTCCTGTGGCCTTCTGGAACAATCTGCAGAGAGATGCTCGTACACTGTGGGGCCTATGGCCACAACCGCTTTTCATTTCCTCTTTTATTATTATTATTTTTTTTTTCTCTATCTTTTGTATGCTCACTCACTCACTGTCTTTTCGTCCCCCTTTTGTACTTGCAGGTTGTTAGGTTTTTCCTTTTTAAATAGTATTTACTGAAGGCTGTTTCTTACAAACAATAAATCTGTATTTACATGTGAGCTGATGCCTGTGTTTCTTTTATTTTATGATATCAGTCTTTAAATTCAGTCCAATTTTAAGAAGAATGGAGAAATTCCTCATGTTTCCACGGATCTCCCCTGTTGATCTGTGACCCCATGGATCTTCAGTGACATCACAGATGTGTAACGTTTGAATTTGTTCATTCTATCCTACTTGAGGGGAATATTCTATTCCTGAATCTTCCTTCAAAAGCAGACCAGAATAATCTGGTCATGGGAAGTACTTCAGTCATCAACACTGAGACTTGGTGGGTCATTTATCATTCATAGCCCTTACAATTAATATGCAGTTTCATGCCTCGAACACTGTAGCTTTCAAACAGCGGGAAATTTCTTGTTCCTATATTAACTGAACGTCTAATCCCAGGTCTTCAACAGAAGGAGACCGACTTAAAAACAATGGAGCCCAGGTACTTATAATGATGAATGTTTTTTTTATATTTTGGCACGATGGTGTCACTGCCTAAATCCTATTGCCTTCCTTAACAGAGATGAGAGAACTTTGTAATTGGCTGATTCATTTCAGTTGGTTGCTATGGTGATGACAGGCTGTGAACGCTATACTCCCACTCTTGTTTTTACATTTTCCACTATTTTTCACTTTTCTGTTTACCTTTTTGTGGACTAGCTTTGTGCTGGATCATGCCTTTTAATTTTCTGTTAAGTTTAGATTAGTTTGGCATTTGGAGCTAGTGTCAGGGCAGAAGGAAACTGGAGCCGAGCCTGTGAAGGTGACGGTGAGACGTGGAAAAGCGGCTGCGGCATGATACGTTCGGATGTATCGTTCAAGCCATGGTTCGTGTAGAGGCCATGTGCGTACAAAGGACTAGAGGGCCAGGTTCGGAGGAAGGCAGTCCTACCCAGAGATTCTAGAGCGACACGCTAGAATCTCTGGTCCTGTCCAGGAGCTCGGACTGGTAATCTGTGCGTTCTGTCAAATGCCAGATGGGCCGGTCCATCTCAGACCACATTTGGGCCGGTGGCCTCCGATTTTTTTTCTTTCCTTATTTCTGTTATTCTCTAGCCTCTGCAACATTCCAGCAGCAGCCCCTATTGGGCTTGCGGCCCTTTTGCATTTATGACAGTCAGCCGGTGTGTTGAACACACCCCCCACCCCCTCAAATGGATACGTCCAATCAACCGCTAGGTTTATGGGAAAACAGTGAAAAACGTCATGTGTTGCACAAATAACTACACCTTAAAGGGGCTATGGCATGGTCTGTAGATTCTTAAAATTAGCTTGTGGTGGTTTCTGGATGTTATATCCGCAGCCTTGTTCGAATTGAAGCTTTTATTCGCCGTTTAAGCCTCCTAGA
>JAVQKI010464549.1:0-17759 GCA_036025975.1 Nematalosa erebi | reverse complement strand
TAGATGATGCCTTAGATAATTTTTTAAGTATAAACTGTTACTTCAGATAAAGAGTATAATGGTAACACATTTGAACCATTATCTAATTTAAACAGAGTGCAAGCAAATTGTTGTTTATTCTTTTTGGTGGCCAACTAAACTGAATTTTCTTATTTACTTCCTCCCACATTCCAGAAACCAGCTCAGGTGCATATTTTATGTATTCCCTTAAACTCACTTGCCCTTCATGTTAGCTTTGTGCTCTACGTCACGTTGCAGAACTGTCAATCAAGTATAAAAAGACTGAAACCGTGGGGGCTGATAAAGCTGTGAAGTATGCGGGTCGGCCGAAACTAGTTGAGTTTATGCACAAACCCACACAGCTCACACAGACAAAACAAACCAAACAGACAGAAGCTCATTTATTTGTTGCCACAGCACAAGTACTTCACTTTTTAGTTTTGACTGAGTTGATTGCTTTGGCCAAAGTGTTATAAACTTTTAACATATAACCCAATTCCATTTTACTGAAGCTGGGTTTGACTGAAGTTAAGACAAGGGAAAATACAACTTATTTATGTATATATTTGTGAAAACAAATACACTTACACTTAAATACTATTGCACTTTAGTCAGACTTGCCATTTGCTTCTCAGAGCAACAGCTGTCTGCTCAGTATTTGCGAACTCAGAAACAAACAGGTCCGTTGGAAAGCAAAAATCTGCAAAAAGTATATTCTCCATTACCTCCAATACCAACCTCCAACTCATACAATAAACCATTTACAGGACTCATGTCACCCAAAGTAAACTATTAAAAATGGGAATAGCCAACACACTGCGCCTCGGGGGACACTGACATATTTGCATGCCACTTGGACCTTTCAGCCAGTCAACCTCCTATGGACCTCAGTCACTAAAACTCCACCATCTTGGACTGTATATCCTACTGTCCCCCTTACTTTGTCTTCTAGGAGACACCTCATTCCACAGAAAATAAAATATTTGGTACTTGTCTCTCCCTCTATCGCTTAGAAAATAGTCTTTCAAAACTGGACATCTAGGAACTCATAAATCATCGGATCAACCTAATTTCAGAACAAGTCTTACTGAAGAACTTTCAGCTCAAAAGAGGAACAGTACATCAGCCTTTAAAGACATCTGTAATCCCTTCATTGCCTTTCTTCAGACTCAATAACTGAGCCACTTACACTCCCTACAACACCTATCCTTAACATTTCCACCCTCTCCCCCCACACCTCTCCCTAGCTCTTATGCTGATAAATATAACCCCTCCCTCCCTCTCTCTCTTTCTCTCTCTCTCTCTTTCTGTCTTTCTCTCCCTCCTCGCACACATACACACTCACATTTACATGCACAGACAAACATTAACCAGCCCCCTCTGAAGATCTTGTTACTCAAACAGTAATACTGTAAAACACCACATTTGCCTGTCTGTATGTCTGTGTGTCCGTCCACCTTCAGGCTGTCTATCCATCTGACCACCCCTGTCTGTCTGTTTCCATCCGTTGATTTGTCCGTTTGTGTCTGCCTGTTTACCGCCTGCATCTGTCTGTCCACTCGCCCATCCGCCCAAGTCCATCTGTATTATCATTCTAATTATGTCCAATTTGCCATTAGTTACTGTTCACAAGATTTTCTGTTCATTGTCTATCTCACAGTATTAGTGTTATCATAGCATTGAGGATGGGGTGGATGTGGGTGTGTCTGGAGTGATCACTGTTTGTACATAATTTTAAGTAAAAATAAAGTTGTCCTCTGATGAGGGGGGTTGGTAGCAGGCCCAAAAAAAAAAAAATCTGTTGGAAAGCAAACACAGTGACTCACAGTAAACAACTCCAGTCAATCAACATTTTTCAAAGCATGGGAGGAAACATCAATGAATTGAAAGTGGATCACATATTCTTCTTTCACAAGATATTTACCAAACTATATTTGTGTTCAATGTCTTGTTTTTGTGTGTTTCACTTTGGGCTGCCTTATGGACAACCATATGAGATTATTTAGCTTTTTGCTATGTGGTCTTACACTCTTGTTTGAGCATGGCAACACATCATCCACCACAATAGCCTTTTATGTTCTACCTTTTGTGTGGTGCTTTAAGATGCCTTTAGGGGCCTTTAGCACCTTTTACTTGTAATGGGCCATGACACCAAAATGTGCTCTGTGTTTAAAGCCGTGAAGCTGAAACTAGCCCTGAACAGACAGCAGCAGCATTTGCAAATTCACAGTGGAATTTAAATATCTTCTCTGTCTTGTATTCAGTGACCTGAAGGCCAGTTTCAACTGCAAACATTTTTTCATTTGCATGAGTTCCTCCTGTAGTTTCATGTAATAGTAAGGTTGCCTCTCGACTATGACAGTAAAATATATCGCCATGCAATCATTGTTATGCTGCACTGTGTGAAAGTCTATTTTAACGGTGCTCCTAAGATCAATTTAGTGGTACCCTGAAGTCAGTTGACTCATATTTTTGCCCTACTTCCTTTGTGGGACATTATGTTATATTCTTGGGCCTTCACTGGAGCTTGGAAAGGAGATGCTTCAGAAGCTTGTCTGTGGCTGAACAGTTATCCACGTCCAAGGGGAAACAGTCTGTGACTGTGGCTGTCTAGACGGTTTTACCTGTGAAGCCACAGCAGCAGCTTACTGAGTCAAACAGCATGGGCGGAAACAGTGGGGAAGTTAGGAAGAACTTTGGAGGTCAACACACATACACACACACGCACGCACACACACACACACACACACACACACACACACACACACACAAATACGCACACTCACACAAACACATGAGCACCAACCCACACGTGTGCAAACACACACACACCCATGCACACACACTCTCTAGTCAGACAAATGTTATCTCCCTCTCTCTCTCTTGCTTTCCCTGACTACATCAGCCAAACACACACACACATACACACACACACACACACACACACATCTGATAATAAATCAACAGTAATCATAAATCAGCCAACTGCACTGAGCAGCCAGCCTTGCCTGCTGTGTTATGGTGTAATATGACAAAACACATACGCTTTTATACATTAATATTATCATCATCCAATGGCAATGCACAGTGCACTATTCAGTGGGCATTAGGACAAAAACTCATGATTTTAGTAGGCCGCTGTAAACAGTCTGGCCAGCTGTCCATTTAGCAATTCAGGGATTAGTGTGGCTCTGTGCCAGTGGTGGTACTAAAGCCTTTATGTTTACAAATAATGAGTTGTCATCTGAAGGGTCAGATCTACATCCCTCTCTGTCCCACCATGTGAATGGTGGTGGAGGGTTGAGCCTTATGTCAGCACTTTACATGCTTTTTATTTATTGATAATCCAGTGGGCCTCGAGTAATGCATTTTTTCTTATAGTCAGTTCATCTTAAGTAGAATACACTCAAATTTGCTGAGGGAGTCATTGCTGAATATGGTTGATTGTAGTGCAAAGGGGTAAAGTGGCCCTAGTGTGTCTCTGAAAATTGAATTTCCCAATATTATGCACAAAGAAAGATGTCTTTACTTTATGCATTAGGCAAATAGCCTATATGTTCATCTGGTTGTTCAACCAAAAGGTTTGGGCACTTGCGCGCGCCTGTGTCTTCATTTCCTGGATTCAAAGTTTTTAGGGGCAAACGCCAGGCGCAAAGTATGCTTTTCAAGGGCGCCTCATTTTTAGCAGATTAACTTTCGGCCATTCCACATGAATAGCAGTCAAGATTAGAAGTGGATTTTTCTCGCTTTTACAATTGTCCCTCTGTGTTTCCTGTAGGAGCATAGGAAGTGTTGCCTATGGTTACTGCAGAGGTTTTCCACTGAGTGCAGACGGCACAGACGATGGAGAAGTACGAAAAAATAAAAGTAGTTGGAAGAGGCGCATTCGGGTAATTGAAATCAGTATAACATTAACCTCACTTACACAACTGAATTACTCGTGGTTGTAGCCAATATGGAATGAGCGTTTTCCTTGTGAGAAGAAATTAAAACTTTCTGGAAAGTCTTTGCTTTCGTGTTGCAGTAGCCTATGCATTGGTGGACAGACGTGGCAATGTGGAACTCCAAGTTTGATTGCCTACACATATAAAATATTGCCGTGCATTCATCAGTCACCATAGTCACTAGTAACTTTGCTGAAATTATCGCATACCAACGCATCTGTTGTTTGAAAGTTTACGTTTTGGAATTTGTTCGTGTTATGGTACAAAGTCTGTCTTTCTAATCTTTTTCTGTCGCTCATCTTTTGTTCTTCGCACAATATTAATCGCTGCACAAGTCTTGTGACACCATCCTTTTCCCTCATGCAGAATAGTCCATCTTTGTCGGCGTCGCAGCGATGGGGCCCTGGTAATCCTAAAAGAGATTCCGGTTGAGCAGATGACGCGGGACGAGCGTCTGGCAGCCCAGAACGAGTGCCAAGTTCTCAAATTACTCAACCACCCGAACATAATCGAGTACTATGAGAATTTTCTCGAAGATAAGGCACTCATGATCGCGATGGAATATGCGCCAGGTAGTTCATACGTATTAGTATATAATGACATATAACAGCACCTCATTTGGCTAGAAGAGTCCTGTCCATTGTAGGCCTACAGCTCTAGTAGCCTACAGTTATTCTGTGGCAACATAGACTAATCTGATGCGCATTTATCCGTATCCAAATACCCACATTTTCATCACTCCCACCATTCCATCATCAATCATCCAACATTCATATGTAGCCCACTTCATACTAGTCTGCTAAAGCTGCTAAGATGTGTCCACTTCCCTGTATAAGTTACAGCTTTGGACCAGGTGATGTGTCTTATGACTGGGTCTGAACGAGGCAACATTCAAGACATCAAAGACAAAATAAGCACAAGCTGCATGTCAAAAAAGTATTGAATCTTAAACTGGTGTTATATGAGTACATTTACACTCTATTTGTCTGCATGTCTGTCTGTTGATCAGTACCAATATCCATTCTGTGTCTGCCTTTTTACCTCCTGCATGTAGGGGGAACATTAGCTGATTACATTCAGAAACGCTGCAACTCTCTGCTGGATGAGGACATGATCATGCACTTCTTTGTGCAGATCTTGCTGGCTCTGTATCATGTGCACAACAAACTCATTCTGCACAGGGACCTGAAGACCCAAAACATTCTGTTGGACAAGCACCAGATGATTGTCAAAATTGGGGACTTTGGGATCTCCAAAATCCTTGTTAGCAAGAGCAAGGCCTACACTGTGAGTGACAATAGACTAGAGCTCACCAACGTCGAATTAAAATATGCATTAAAAAGCATGTATTAAACAGCATCTGCATTTCGTCTAACCACAACGTTTAACTGTTTTTACTTGAATGGTTCATCATCTGACAACAGTTTTGTTGATTTTTGTTTTGGGAATGTGATATCTTTTACAGGTAGTGGGGACACCATGCTACATCTCTCCTGAGCTTTGTGAGGGCAAACCTTACAACCAGAAGAGTGACATCTGGGCCCTGGGCTGTGTGCTTTATGAACTGGCCAGCCTTAAGAGAGCTTTTGAGGCAGCAGTAAGAAGGGCTCCTTTTGTCCGTCTCAATCTCAGTCATCTCTAAACTCAAACATCTAAACATTTTTTCACTATTTCTGTCAAGCATAACCAGCTTTTGTTAAAGGAGAACTCTGGCCATTTGCATAGCCCTTTTGTTTGAGGTTACCAGATGCTGTCAGAATGAAAAAGAATGAGATACTTTGGTACAGCACAGACTGACTAGTGAACCTACGGAGGAAACTGAACAGGATTCAGTTTGGTGACCCTGAACAACGGGGTAATAGGCTTAAAAAGGCCAGAGTTTCCCTTTATCCAAAAAGTCAAGTGCTCTGTTATTATAGAGGTGAACTCCAGACTAAGTAAGTGGAGTATGTCCTTTCAGGTCTCAAATGTGTTAACTGCATGTAAACATGTGAATAGCCAGCCTACCAGTTTGCGTTTGTAGTGCTAGTTTACCTCATGTAGTTACGTAATAAGGGGTTTTTAAATTAGATTTCTAGACTCTGTGTGAGAGTGCCTTGAGCCGGCTATTTAAGTAATTAACGTGTTAATGCAATGTGAATTGCAAAGCTTTTTAAAAAAGCAAGCTCACAGTTTGTGAGAGGTTGAGTGGCAGTACATTAATCACTTTGACCTTAAAATGAGTGGCTCATTGCTGGTCTGCTCTAATAAATGCACATGCTGCATCCACTCTACTGTCTGTCTGCAGAACCTTCCCGCTCTGGTGCTGAAGATCATGAGTGGAACCTTTGCCCCAATATCGGACCGCTACAGTCCTGAGCTGAGGCAGCTCATCCTCAACATGCTGAACCTGGACCCGTCCAAGAGGCCGCAACTCAATGAGATCATGGCCCACCCCATCTGCATCCGCCCCCTGCTCAACCTCCACACCGACGTGGGGAATGTGAAGATGCGCAGGTAAGGAGATGTCTCCATGGCCACCGGCGCATGGTTGCTAGAGCAACCTTGGAGGCAAAGCAGAGATATAGCAACACCCAGTTACTTAGACTAAGTGAGGCAACCTTCGGGCTGAAAATCTGACCTGACATTTAATTGTGGTGTCACTGCTAGAGCGAAGGGCCACCGGCAAACAAAGAAATGGATTTCATAATTGTGTTGCATGATATTGTTGGCAACTGTGGGCAGAAGAATCTTCTAAATTACTTATTTTGACCACAGGATTGAGAAACCACTGTCTACCGTTCCACCAGGTGCTCATGGCAGACAAGGCCGTGTGGCAGGCACCCGGACACGGGGTAAGTGCTGACAACAGTATTCAGCTCTATTTCCTGTCTTGTAACCATCCTTAAGACAGGACTACAAAGGTTATAAGCCTGAGTGGTGATGCATTCAGCTGGCCAAAGATGCCATCCTCTTTTTTTTAACCATGTGTCATCAGATTGTCTTGTATCTCATCTGGTACAGATAGATGCTAACCAAGCAACCAGTTTGATAACCAAAGCAACAAAGTAAGCCCTCTGATGGGAACCCCCTCACACTTCTCTCTATACTTCTATCTCTTTTACAGATTCAGGCCTTGGCTCCAGTAAGATGATGCACTCTCTTCCCCAGTCATCTGTATATACCTGGGGAAGTGGTGTCTCCTCCCCTCTCCGGCTCCCCATGCTCAACACAGAGGTCCAGCAGGTGTCTCTGGGTCGCACCCAGAAGATGGGGGTCACAAAATCAGGCCGTCTACTTACCTGGGAGGTCAGCATTTCACTTTTATTTTCATTTAATTTAAATGATTAAGTTTCCATTGGACAGCAAGAATTTAATTTGTTTCCCTGTGCTTTAAAGACAAATGTGCTTAGTTCTTGATTCCCTTCGATGTAGAGGTATTAGCAGTCAAACTTTAAGATATCGCACCATTCCAGGCAATGACTTTAATGAAAAGCATGCCATAAAGCCTGTGATGACATAAAATCTGAGTCAGTTTTCATTGTTAATATGTTGATTGTTGATATACTGTAGGTGTTGAAGTAAAGTTTTGCTGTAAAGGGGCGTTTTAGGTCAGAAACAGGGTGTGGTTAAATGTCTGGGGCCGCAAAAAAAAAAAAAAAAATAAAAAACTTCAATGCTTGTATCAAGACCAACTTAGTTTCCTATTCCTTTGAATATTTTGCTACTTGAGCTTGCAATCTATGAACATATGGTAGCCCAAGTCTGCAATATAGAATAAAAGCTTTTTTTTTGTTGTCTGGTATAGGCTATTCAACATGACATGGAACTTAAGGAAGAAAAACAGGTTTCAGAGCTGAAATGGAATGGCTTAGCAGGGCTCTGAAGTTTCAGTTCATGTTTGTGCAAATTAAATTAATATCAGCAAACTGTAAAATAGAAACTAGCTTAACCCTTTTTTGTAAGTAAATCATAACCAACTTTGAAATGAAAACACTTGGAGATCATTTTCAAAATATTAAAGTTTGAACTGTCACCTCCTCCATTTTGATGTTGATCATGGAATTTACATGCTTCAGGCGCATGTTCACACTTCTGTGCTTATTCATCTTAGAATCTATCTTTCTGGTTAAGATGTCCAAACATCCGCCAATTCCATCTCAAGGTTAGGTTTAACTGTGATGTAGGCTATCAACAGCCAGGGGCGTGGAAGGGGAGTCCTCTTTTTTGTATTCCGATGACAATATTTGATAGGCCCTCGGTCCTCTGAATTCTCTCAGAGATGGGAAGAAAGAAAGACGACATCCTTAGAAAAAGTGGACTACTACATCTAGCGCTCAAATCGCATTGGCTACTGGCTACTCGAGCAGCTGTAGGCCCCTTTTCTAGAAGGTTTTTTTTAAACGAATTTAGATGACCAGCTGAATCTGCGCGAACGTTTTTTTGTTTTTGTTAGCTAGAGGGCCGCATACGGCCTGAGGGCTATGCTTTCCCGACCCCTGGTCTAGATAGAGGCCCCTACAATTAGGACATAAAATGTAATAGCTTGTCTATTATACAAGTAAGGAATTGCATTGGAAAGTTATTTGATGTGTTTTGGAGCAGATCATGTTGATGCAAACTGGCATTTTGTGAAATGTTTTTTCTTACTGTAATGTGTCCTGTGACAGGCCCCATCTCTGGGGTTGGATGAGCCCTGCCTGCCTGGTGCTGTGGACCACATGCAGCCCATGTTCATCTCCCGCTTCCTGGAGGGCCAGTCTGGGGTCACCATCAAATCCGTGTCCTGTGGGGACCTCTTCACCGCTTGCCTGACTGGTGAGATATTTCTCACTCACATCAGGGTGCCTAAGTGTTACAAAGGACATAAAAACAAAGGCAGAAGTGCTACAAGGCACTAAGAAAATAAAAGCTTAAATGACAATGGAAGAATAAGTGAAGGGGGTGTCAGATAGTTGTGAGTGGCACCAAAGAGAATGTGTAGTATATGGAACACTAAAAATAAATTACCAAATTAGATAACATGGTATTTGTACCATAGCATTAACCTATATAATAGTCTTAGTCTTACTTGAAGCATTAAAGCAATCAGTGTTTCATTCTAATAAAACATTAGTTTAACTATCAACAGTGATAATTAGTTCTTATGAATGTTTTTATTGTATTGCCATGCCATGGTAAAGTTGTTTCCTTGCATTTTGTTCCGAAGAAAGTAAGCAGAAAGCCTAAGCACTTTCAGTTTCATATTTTCGCACGAATAGAGGAAACAGACACAGGCATACTGTTCTTTCATTTTGTGTGCTCATTAGCTTTCCTGGATCTTTTTCTCAGTGAAATAAATTTGAAATGATCTTTGATAGAGAAACTACAAATAGGCAAAGTTCATGACTATTTACAGTACTTCACTGCAGAGATACCTTTTGAGGCGTATCTGGCATGTGAACATCTGTCATCAGATAGTGGCAGGCCGTGATCGTATAGTGGTTAGTACTCTGCGTTGTGGCCGCAGCAACCCCGGTTCGAATCCGGGTCACGGCAGGTTTTATATGCTGCTGGAGTTTTGTCCTAAAGTCCAGAAGGAGTGTCTGTGAAGTTTGTCTGTGTTACAGCACAGGCAAATCTGCAGCACACTGCAAAGAGAGACACCCACGGCATGCTGCCTCTGTGACTGCGTGTGTGTGACTCACAGCTGCCCTTGTGGGGCTCGTGTTACGCAATTTGGAGACTTCCTGTGGGGGGGGCGGTGCAGCTACTGTCAGGGCCAGTGGCGCAATGGATAACGCGTCTGACTACGGATCAGAAGATTCTAGGTTCGACTCCTGGCTGGCTCGGTTGACCTTTTTGCTCCAAAGTCCCTTGTGATATCTGATGCTTTACTTTGTACATGCCCTCACTGATATGGCAGTGGAGCTCTGAAACAGCAGTATCAGAAGCCTATTGATTGCTTTTCCCAGGCATAAGCAGTTCTCTGCTGCTTTCCCCCTAGTGGACACGCTGAAGTCCCTCCAACTGAATGTGTCTCCATTGTTCACCTTTGAAGGCAGCTTCTCCCATATGGTCTAGCGGTTAGGATTCCTGGTTTTCACCCAGGCGGCCCGGGTTCGACTCCCGGTATGGGAAAGAGAATTTTAATTTCTTGCAGTCTTCCCCTTATGTATTAGAACTTTTCTGTCTTCACCAGACATTTTTTTTTGGCCTTGCTTGTGATGCATCCACTGATAGTGCTTATGACTGACGTGAGATTAAATACCTCTCTGATCATCTCTGTGTCGCCAAACATCCATCATCTATCATAGTCAGAGAGTAGATTACTGGTTAAATCTCTTGTTTGGGATTAAAACTGCTTGTTTTGTGTGTGTAGACATAACATTGATATACATACACATGACCACATCTGTGCCCTGTGCTTCCTGCCATGAAAGGTCCCCTAATCTCCTTTAATTTGTTGCCGCTCAACAGACCGAGGCATCATCATGACATTTGGCAGCGGCAGCAATGGATGCCTGGGGCACGCCAGTTTCAACGACGTGACGCAGGTAAATTGGTGTGGAAGGGCTGCGGTGACATTTATGAAGACTGAGAGTCCCTTGCTAAAATGGGGCTTAGACTCATAATGCTCGGTTTAGAAGAAAAAAGAGAAGACAAGAAAGTGTTCAATTAAAATGCCATTTTTCCAGACATAGAAAATGAGAGAAATTTACTTTTAAATGTTTAACATATCATTTGTGGATTCTTTTTTTGAGATGACGATTTTGCCAGAATATATGAATAAAAAATTATCTTATTTTCCAGATTCAACAGAATCCAAAAGAGTGGCACCGTAACTTAAAAGCATGTTTAGTGTATTAATCAGCAAGACTGGAAAAGAGCCTGAAAATGGTCTTTGAGCAGAAGAGGAAGAGAAAGAGAGAGAGAGAGAGAGAGAGAGACAGAGAGATCAGCTTTGACTGAGTTCAGTCTTGTGTGTGCCTCTGTGTGTCTGTCTCTAGTGTGTGTCACTTGAGACCATGGAGGCCCTGCTGGGCCACAAGCTCTTGCAGGCCTCCAGACCAGAGATAAAGGGAGACGGATACCATATAAATAGTGAGAGGACTCTGCCTGGACTGACCTCTCCTGTATGTGTGTGTGTGTGTGTGTGTGTGTGTGTGTGTGTGTATGTGTGTGTGTCTGTCCCATTACTTGTGTAGCCTAAGATCGTGGAGGCCTTGCTTGGCTATGAGTTGGTGCAAGTCTCCTGTGGGGCCTCCCACATTCTAGCCGTGACCAATGAGGGAGAGGTATTCTCCTGGGGCCGCGGCGATAATGGTAAAGAGAAAAAGACCTTCTCTCATCTACTTAATACCTACTACTTATTTAATGTTTGATTTGATTTAGAATTTCATTTACTTTGAGTCCACATCCTATGAATCCTAAGCATTTTATCCTAAACCTACTGCCCGCTCATTTAAAAAATACTGGCTTGGTTGAATCATGTTTGTCTCAGGCATAGGGCGTGCGAGCTTAAAGCGTAAAGAAGTCATCTGCTGGATAAACATAACCATAACAAATGTAAGCCTAGGACAAAGGCTCATTGATGGCACTGGCCATTGCCAAAAGTGCCATTGTTTTTGCCATAACCCTCCCTCTGTACCATGTGACTCTATGTTGTGTGACCAGTGTGGCTCTATGTGACACTCTATTTGCAGGTCGCCTGGGGCTGGGTAACCTGGACTCCCACAATTCCCCACAGCAGGTGAGCATGCCAGCGGACTTTGAGGCCCAGAATGTTCTCTGTGGGGTGGACTGCTCCATGATCATCAGCACACAGCAGCAAATCCTTGCTTGTGGGAGCAACCGGTGAGCTCTCTGCACTCCTCCGACACTTCAAGGGGTCGTTTGAAAGTCGTCGTCATGTATGCGGCAAAGGGGATGACAAAAAAAAAAAAATGAAATGAAGAAGTATCATGCCTCACCCCATACCAACTGAAACAATGGATTGTTTTCCTCGTGTTCCGACTTTGTTTACCAAAGTTGTCTGTGAATATAATTCCATTACGTTTTGTGATTAATTAATGAAGCGCATGTATCTCTTTTCGTCTGGGAGTATTGTTTGATTCACAATGCAATTGTTTCCCACAGGCTTAACTCAAGCTTTGTCTCTTTGGTGACTTGCGCAAACAAAAAGTGTCATTGTTTGCATTATTTGCCTGGAGATGCCTAACTCTGCCCTTCTCCCCCCACACCATGCATCAGTATCGGTGTCATGCATGTGTAGCAGGGCAAAAACATGAATTAGGGAAGTGTGCCAAGGACATTCTCCCTCTCCTTCATTACACATGCAGTCAGACAGCATTCTGTATGCATGACTAACATACTCAGGAACTCCTAACTCATTACAAGTCGGCTTCACCGCTGACAGAAGGAGCGTTTACTTTAACAGTTTACCTACCCCTGAGCTTTAATTGCAGAATGAAGTTACCGGCTGAGTCACTTCCAATTTCAGAATAGTTTTGTCACATTTAATATCTGCTGATTTAATTTATGGTTTGATTGTTGAATGTGTTAAGCGGCATAGCGTGCGTGTGTTATGACATAGAGGCATATAAGCTGTGCAGAAGGCTTTGAGCTCTGAGTGCTGTCGTGCTGCAGTGTTACTCAGATGTGGAGGAGAATGCTGAGTAGGCCCGGTGCTCAGGGGAGACGGCACTGGATAGATTCCACGCCAGTCAGAATCACTTCCCGGTCTTGACGCACATCTCCGTGCGGGACATTCCTACGTCGCGTTTCTCTCAACGTAGGAAACTCCTCACCACACCGTCATCATCTACCCCCTCACTGTGATGATAAAGAGGCACAAGGTGTACTGAGAGATATGGAAATTATGCTGATATTTCACAATCTTCTGTTTGTCCTTTGAAACAAACCAGTTAAAGGAGATATGTGTAATACTTTTAAGTTAAAACAAAGATAACCTGGCAGCAGCAAAAGAATATGAAGAAACATGCCTGTCAAAAACATCTAAAAACAGCGTTGTCTAGATGTCCGCTAAAGCTAGCATGTAAATCAACTAAATTCGGCTAGGGTTTCCTATAACATCACATTCTGCCATGTGTGGATGCTGTATTAAATACAATACACTTGAATGTGAAGCTGTGTTCAAGACGCCTTATAACTAGAAGTATTCCATGAAAACTACACATATCAGCTTTCAAATCAAATCAAATCAACATACAGTAGGTATGTTGTCATCCTCTGCTGTTCTCTCATCATTGCCGTGCCTAAAAAGTAACTTTGGACTGATCTTCCATAGTTTTAGATAGATGCGGATATGCTGACGGTAATTGCTTTTGAATGGATCCTTATTTGCCTGTCATATTGGATTCAGCTGCCCTGTCTCCCATCAGCTTGTGTCTGGTATTCTTGCTGACAGTATAAAGCACCATGACTGCAAGCAGCTTGTTTTTCTCTCTCTCTCTCTCTTTTTTTTTTGAAAGAAAGAAGCATAATATCATCTCCCTCCAGGCATCCATTGATGTCAGGCATGGGTGCAGCATGTCATTTCAGATTTTGGACGACTGATTACTTCTAAAGCCACTGCCCCCCTCTCTCACCCCATCTTAGGTTCAACAAGCTCGGACTGGACCGAATATTTGGAACAGAGGAACCTTTGCCAGCAGATCAAGTGGAAGAGGTCCAAGCGTTCTGTCCCATTCAGTCAGCTCCACTGAATGTGGATAAGATTGTGTACATCGATATTGGAACAGCCCACTCTGCTGCGGTCACAGGTAAGGCTTGATTTTTCCTTGACAGATCACTGACAGGTTATTTGTTTGTTTGTTTGTGTGGGCTGACAAAACTGGAAGTAATGGTCACACTTTATTATTTTCCACTCTAAATGTCGGTATTATAAAAGAATGCACTCATTCCAACAGTTCAACAAGTTGAAAAAATGTGTGTTGAATCAAGAACATCCTTGTGGTGATTAAAATGTCAGATTGGAGGTCTGTCAAAGTCAGTCAAGTCATATCAATCAGAATATTTTGTGACCTTTTGAGATGGAACAAAGGTCCAGTCTCTCAGGCACTCAAGTCCCCCCACACACATCACGCTACAGTATTAGGAGGAAACATCAGACCATTAACATCATCCTCTCTAGTGCCTCTTGTCCTGTCTCTTCCCTCTCTCTAGAGAAGGGCCAGTGCTTGACCTTTGGCAGTAACCAGCATGGTCAGCTGGGCTGCAACTCTCGGCGGACTGGCAGACTTCCTTATGTGGTGCCCAAGCTCCAGGGCATCACCAGGGTGGCCTGTGGAGATGCGTTCACCCTTGCCATTGGAGCAGGTAGGCCACGCAGCCATAATAAACATGACAAAGCTAGCCACATGCCAAGATTGGTTGTTTTCTGAATGCATCAGTGATTACCTTTCATGACAGGCACAGTTATGGATCAGCCAAAATAGTACTCTTAGAGATTTCTTGATCTAACTGCATGAAGTTTCCATGTAGATTTATGCTAGATAGTATTGTATCATAGTATCACATTCTTTCTGATCCTAATGCAATTTAACAGTCACATTGCTGAACAAAATATGTAAAAAAAAAAAATAAATAACAAAAAGTCTGATCTCAGTTTTGTGTGAACGCAGAAATTGACTATAGCAGTTTATTCTGCAAAATTATCTCTACATTCCCCGATCTGAAGCAAAAAGGATGCACTCTTCCCTTCTGTTGTCCACCATGCAGAAATCAACCCATGCATCATGACTGACAGCAGTCATTCTAGAACGAAAGGGGAATCAATAGAAAGAGGGTTCCTTTTCACGATGTAGAACAATGGACAGGCATTCCAATGATGATGTAAAGATGTCATAGGTGTCAAAGGTCAAAGTTCATCTCCGCCACCAGCTGGGTTCTTAAACAGCATGCCGGCCTCTGAAGACCCTCATTGTGTTTTCACTGAAGACTCTGTACCTTTAGTCTGTTGTAAGTGTCTTGGAGACAAGAATATCTGTCACATCTAAATTCATCAGGCTTTACGAAACTAGTGGAGTGGAGAGTGAAAGACTGGTAAACAGAGAGAGAAATGAAGATTTGTCTTTGTGTTAAAGACAGCAACAGAAGCCTCCTGAAGAAGTGTTTTGTCTTTCGTTTAGTCTTTATATTGCACTGTATACTATCAACTGGTAAGGCCTGGGCAATCCACATAGTAAACATGGTGACGTCATCCCCTGTTGTGTATTTCACCATCTGTCTGTCTGCTCTGTCTTTCCCCTGTTTTCCCGATAGATGGAGAGGTGTACACCTGGGGGAAGGGAGCTCGCGGTCGCCTTGGCAGGAAAGAGGAGGATTCTGGGATACCAAAGGCGGTTCAGCTCGACGAGACCCATCCATTCACTGTCACCTCGGTGGCTTGTTGTCATGGCAACACCCTCCTGGCGGTGAAACGTAATGTCTCACTCATTCTTGCTTCGGTCCCTTTGTTGCATAATAACGCAGTATCTTTGAGACAGCAGGAAATCAGATACCTCGATCTCTCAAAAAATAGACATGCTGACTAAAAAAAAAAGACTAGCGACAGCACAGGTACTAACAGCACAGGACTAGTGAGGCCAGGCAACAAACAGAACTGACGCTCCTCACCTCGTTTGGGGAAAAAAAAAAATCAGGAGAGTGGCTCAAACCAAATGAGACATCTCTCCAAACAAAAGAGGTGCGTAATTGACCCTGTTAGTGTCAGTGTCTCTTTGTAGCCCTTGTCCCATTCAGGCCAATTTTAGCAAGGCAACCATGCTTTAGGCTTTCTTTGTGTCCCCCGAGCTGCCCGAGGGGGCTGAGAGAGAAACTCTGCCTAATTAAGTCGGGGATGAGGCAATCCTGTGTGTGTGCAGCTCTTTCATTTGAGGCCAGGCAATAAAAAATGAACAGCAGGAGCTTGCTGGTCGCGTTTAGCTTGTTAGACTGCAGAGAGGGTGGGAGGGAGAAGGGGGTGCACTACCCATGCAGCAGTGAGCTCATATCCTAAAGTGAAAGAGAGATCGAAAAATGGAGAGATGGAGAGAGAAATAAAGCCGCCTGAATTAAATGGATGTGCGCCTCTGATGTTGCCAAGCATGCATCCTTGCTGAGCTAAAGCTTGGTGTAAGTGACCTATTGGGTCTCACCATCTGATAAGGATGTGATTGCTCATCATACTATGTAACCTACCCTTACAGTCAGAAACCATCTGATGATATTCAGTACCATCCAGAGTTCATGTTACACCATTAAAAGGGCACGTGGATCAATGTCACACTTTACAGTGACACTGCATCAGAGCATGTGACTTGGTGTTGCATGTGTAATTACGTGCTAAGTGTAATTACTCTCAATGCGCGTGAAGTCTCACAAGGTCTCATACATGTAAAACGGATCATGTGTAGCCTAAATACGGATGCTTGTAGTGTTTGGGTGGTTTGCTGAGATTGATGTTGCCATATGTTGCAGCCTGTGTCCATGCAGTCTGTGATGACACCACAAGGGAAATTCAGCCAGCTCAAGCACAGCAACATTCTGCAGGACATTATTTCATTATCTATATAATAATAATAATAATAATAATACTTATTATTATTATTATTATTATTATTATTATTATTATTATTATAATACTCATCGTCGTCATTTACAACTATGTAAAAGGATTGATTTGAGTGGTGGATTAAAATCAGGCCTGCTTGCCTGCCCTCCTCCCTCCGCCCTCCACCCAGACCACATTTGAAATAGATGCAGGTTTAAAGGAAGATTACAGGGAAAAAAAATCCTCAGGAAAGGATGGCTCTGTAATCCATTGGACTGGTGACACGTGAATGTGCAGAGCTGTGTGTGACTGAGGCCATTGCTGTAACTAAGTGAAATATTTATCCACTTCAGCTCATCCCTCTCTTTTTTTCCTTTTTTTTGGCTTGCAGTTTTTTTTTTCCTTCTGTAATCCGTTTAAAAGACCTGCATAGTTTTAACTCCAAGAGAAAGCAAGCGAGAGAGAGAAAGAGAAAGATAGCAGAGAACAGGGCAGTTAAATAGGCGTGAGCTTTTTGCTGAAGTTTCTTCCTGTCTTTCGTAATCCTCCCTATGATGTATGTTCATCACTTGTCCCTGTGATAATGACACTGAGTGTCATTCTTTCACTATTGGAATGAAAGACAGGTGCGGACCATGTTATGTAACATCGCTGACGGACTGTCATGATCGTGACCATGAATGTTGGCCCTCACCTCTTTGTTTCTTCTTGTGTCCTCTAACCAGCTCTGTTCGAGGAGTCTTTACCAAAGTGACCCCTGTGATGATGACCAGGACTTAAAAGCTCAGGGGACAGAATGTAGTATGACGGACAAACGGACATGGAGAATCACGCTGCATTTTGGAAAACTCACAGTGGTGTGATGCCAAGAACCTGATCATGTTACATTAAATGCTGTTGCGTTCATGGACAGAACCGAAAAGTTAAGATAATGTGTGAACGTGCTAGTTGTTTTGGTCCCACAAGGGCAGTGTCAATACAACTTTCAAATCTCACCCATTGACTGTATGTACTTTTATTGGCCTCACCGAATGGAGTGGTATGATGTAAACAACGGGCGAAGCCGAAGAGGACATGGGTGGTTCTCTCGCAAACGTGACCATTTTAGGCTGTTTACCCAGGAATTGAAACAAGCTGGACTGTTGGAAGCATGACAGTCAAGTGAGTTAGGAGAGAGAGTTTGGAACCATGTTTGTAACAGACTCTACCACTTTTCATAACGTAAATATATCTGTAGATATATTAATGCAGTATGTAAATGACGTATGTGGCTACAGTATTATCAAGCATGAAAAGTGTTT
>JAVQKI010464530.1:0-10761 GCA_036025975.1 Nematalosa erebi | reverse complement strand
TCATGAATGTGTTAAGACAGTCCTATGTTTTACAAATCTTAGATATAATAGGAAGACGTTAATGAATGCCAGTATCTTCCTGAAAATGATGTAAGCGGGGTTGTTTCAGAACAACTATGAACCTCAGTCACCAAGACCTTCTGAAATTATTTTTAATGAATTTGTTGTTAAGACAGTTAAATGAAAACTATTTGTTAGGCAGCTTCACATATCCCAGATAAAAAGACATCATTGGCAAACGGGCAGCAAACGTCCAGAGAACTATGCAAGTGGTCAGGACAAATTCCTTCGTTGGAATGGCTGGGGAATGAGGCTGAAGTTTCATTCTAAAAACCCTTTGACACAGTTGCACAAGATGGGCATTTAAATTAAAAAAAAAATATTGCCTGCTTTCATGCCCTGGCCTCTACATTTTCAATATCATCTTTCATCATCTTGGCCTATCAGATTGTCTTAGTCATGATTGTGCGCACACGTAGTGCTCTTGATGTTATTTTTTCGGAGAATTTAGCTTTTACTCAGATAGGAGTGCGAGGAGATAGGAAACGAGAAACCTTTATCAACTCTGTGTTTTCATGCAATGTTTGTTCATGATGTTTGTGTCTTTAGTGGTTGGCCACTTACAACCACATTAATGTTCATAGATGTGTTCCTAATGGAATCCAGTTTAAGTAATAATAATAATAATAATAATCTATACTCTTTTGATCCTGTGAGAGAAATTTGGTCTCTGCATTTAAACCAATCGTGAATAAGTGAAACACACACACAGCGTACAGTGAGGTGCAGCACACACTAACCCGGCAACCCTTCGGTTACAAGCCCAGAGCCCTAACCAGTAGGCCATGGCTGCCCCAAAGATCAGTATAGTGAAACATCAGTAGCAAGGCAAAAACCCTCACTGTGCATTTCTACTCAAATCCCTAATTTGTCTCCAACCTACCAACCCCCCACGTGTTCTAGATAGATAGACAGATAGATAGAGATACTTTATTCACCCCAAAGGAAATTAATGTCATGTTATTAAGGGAAATTCATTGTTCTCACCTCGTGCATGGCCGCAAACAGCTCCCAGTCATAGCTGGTGAGTTGGCCTGCGATGTCCTTAGAGCACATCTGCTCGAGTGTGTCTATGGTGTTCACCTCTGGGCCCAGTTGTTCCTTGAGGGGTGTCTGAGAGGACCAGAGAGAGAGAGAGAGAGTGAGTCGGTCAGTTCTTTGACTCACGACTCTTGCGTTAGAAAACCTTCAGTGCATCATAATAATCACAGAGGATAGAAACGAACATGGCGGAAATGTGGTTTGGGAACACTCAAATTTGCCCTACAGATGGTCTTGTCACAGTCATTCATAACTGCTTATAAAATCTAAGCAAATCATGTTCCCAAAACCAGGAGGGCGCTTGTGAATCACCACAGTATATTTAGGCTTCTTCCATGGCTGTGGTTAGGGGCAGGGCCATGACTGTTCCGTGCAGTGACAGCACTGTAGAGTTAAACAGGGCCTTTGTGCTCTGAGTACACACTAAAGCTGTGTTCGAAAAGTGCACTCATTCACTCACTCACTCATTTACTACATAGTGTTTGCTATGTAGGGGGTTAGCGAGTGAACAAGGGGAGACAACGTTTTGTTAATTTCGGACACTCGGGATGTTATGTTTTTACAAACTTGCTTATATTGTGCGCCGTATCTTTTCAATGCATCTCTGTTGCATAAACACACGTTGTGTGAAACAATTGGAATTTTGAACACTATAAAATGGCTGATTCACTACACAGTGCACTATTCCAACACAGCTTAAGTGTAGACACAGAAAATTCATTCATATTCACAGAACACACTCACCAGCTTGTCCACCTGGTTGGCCGAGCATAGGAACAGTCTCTCATTCAGGCCAAGAGAGGTGGAGACAGCCCTGGCTTCCAGCTTCAGTTCCTCCCTATCTGAGGAAGCACAGAGAACAGGCACCTCAACACCCAGTGTGTGTCTCTCTCTCAGCATAACAAGACCCCAGATGCATTTCCCAAACCACTGCTGTTAACTAGTTAGCAACTTGGTTGGCAATGGGCAAATGTATTGCAACCAACAGAGTTGCTAAATTTGTTTGAAACTATGTTTTTCGAGAAACAGACCCCAGATCAGGTGTCCCCTGCACCATTTGACACTGATGACATAACATTTCCGACAGGCTTGAGTACTTTTACGTTCTGAGCCACAGTACATGCACAGTTAAACCAACGACCTGCAACTGCTACATAACTGAGGTACAGTAATCCTTGTAGCATGCACAGATCAGACCAAAGACTAGAACTGAAACACTACTGAGGTGTTCTCAACTGATCGTGCTCATCTCGTCAGCTCATCGGATAGCGAGCTACATCACTTACCTCCTGAGGAGTTCATTTTGACAAGTACATAATCTGCGCTTGAATTCGTCATGGCTTCCATGATGTCACGGACAGACGAGTTCACTGGCAGCATCAGACACACAAACGTGTGGTCAAGCCTGAAGATTTCATGTAAGACTGCAAAGAAAAACAAGGCCTCAGGTCAGATGATGGTGGACGTTTATCTTCAGAATGAAATAAGCTGTAAAGTTTATCATTGTGCGTGTTATGTCAGTTCCGTTATTGAGTACCGATGACAAAATAATACTGCCTCACATTATTAATATATTACTAATTTTACAAGTCCGGATTTTATGATGCTATCAGAGACTACTGTATGTACAAACCACATGAGGCAAAGCTAATCAAGCGTGGAATGTTCCCAACCTTTGTCATTGACCTTGACAGGTTGACACTTCCCGGCTGGGTTGTCAAAGCCCAGGAACCAGTCAAATGGATCATGCTGCTGAAACAATATCAAACATATGAATGTCAAGTTCATATTTGCAGAAGGTCCAGTAAAAAGCAATCAGTTATTCTCTGAGTATGTGTGTTCAGCCAGTTGTACTGACGGAGATGGTTTGCAACGGTGGCAAGCATTTTCCCAAGAAAACTTTGAGAATGTACTGTTTACTTTTCCATCCAGCTTGGAGTTATCAGGCCGAGTCATAAAACGCAGAGTGTGACCAAGTGTGTTCCTGTGTTATCTAACCAATGCCCCTGTTCATTATTAGTTAACAGATACACAACACAACTGCTGTGCTGTGGCTAGAATAACGCCATGGAAGTCCATTAGGTACCAAGATGCAGAGCACTCTCACCTTAATGGCAGGCTGATGTCCATTGTCCAATCTAGGACAGGATTTTTGATCAGAGGGGAAAAAAAACAAACAAATTAAGATCTTGAGCTTAGGTCCAGGTAGATTTGTTATCAGGAAAAGCTGTTATGTTGCTCTTGCTTAAAGCGATAGTCTGGAGTGCGTCCAACCATAGCCCTGTTGTTTGAGATCACCAACAGCGCACAGCGCAGTGCAGCATAGCGAATCTGCAACTTACGCTACCTGAACAGGGCTATGGGACACCAAACTGAAAGTGATCTTATAGCCCCATTAAGCTAGTGTTACAGTAGCTATTAGTATGACATTCAGTCTATGTTGCAACAAACTCTCTTCCTACCAACAGCATTGGGAAACCTTGAACAACAGGGCTATGGGTTGATGTACCCCTGGGATATCCTTTTAAACTTACATTTTCTTCCTCCTCTCCAGCTGTTCCCGGAGCAGTGCTTGGAGGCGCGACTCGGCCAGAACTTTTTTCCTCAGGCTCTGTTCCCAAAGAGCAGAAAAACATGCTGAGATCTGTTAAGAGCTCCACAAAACCTCCAACAAAACATTAACAAGAGGCCAAGAGTCTTAGAGACTTAATTGCCTGTGGTTGCCTCATCTCAGGTGATTATTTTGTTAAGAGAAGACCATTAGGTGAAAAAATGAACTATTAACAATCATGCGCCTGTTTCCCATCTCAACCGTCATCACAATGGCCAATCAACATGTCAGAAATTACCTCCAAGAAGTCAACCACCGAAGGGTTGTCCTTCAGTGAGAGGCCGTATAATGAGACCCACTGGACAACCAACTTGACAATCTTCTGCTTTGTGTTGAGGGCATAGGCTGCCTTCTCCAACTCAGAGCCCTCTGAAGGCTCAGCATTATAAGTGATGCTTGCATTAAGGAAATATGACTTTCGAAACCGTCAAGATTGACTGGGAAATTGAATGACACATTAAAGGTGCTTTCTGTTTGTACAGGCAAACGTGGTCACGTTTACAAACAGTGTTCTGTTTGCCATGAGTTTTATGTGAATGTTTGTGAACACACACAACCAGTCTGAGAAGGTAGTTCTCAGAAACAGAAACCCTGAATGATCCTAATGTCAATAACAGTTTAGAGATCTAGAGTGGTATTAAACTCTGAACTGGTTACTGCTAAACTCATTTAAACCAGTTTAGTCATTAATCTGGTTAATAGTCCCTGTAACCGTAGTGTTACTGCACTGACATATAGTCCCCAGTGGTAGTTCTGGAGGCAGGTGAAAGGATATTGATTCAGAAGGGCGGTGCACAGCTGTCCTGAGGGCATAAAGACCTGGTGGGTGAGCAGAAAGTCACTCACGGAGGGATCTGTGAACAAAGTGCAGAAAACACAAATGTAGTGCCGGCCACATTGAGGGCATAACATGCAGCTGTTCCTCTCTAGGTGTCTCTGCCTTCTCTGTGTCTCCATATTGCTGCTCCCACAGGTGAACAATATGAGGATAGATGACCAGCTTAAGTATGAATGAACCTTTTCTCCACTCAGTCACAAAGGAGTATTGTCATGCCTCACTGATTTCCAGTAAAAGAGCCAAGAACACTACAAAATGGTGTGACCTCCATGACTAAGGCTGGAGTTGGTATAGACTGCATTACCTATTTGGTCACTTCCATTTGTGTCCAGCTTAATTGTGTCAAGCAAGTGTTCCAGAATTTTCTCTGGTGTTCCTGACATCACAGTGTACCTGAGAAAGAAAGAGAGAGAGAGAGAGAGAGAGAGAGAGAGAGAGAGAAAGAGAGATGGTTATAGTATATTATTAAACTCTGTCGTTAGAAAGTCAAACATGTCAGGTAATTCCCAGAGCTCTTCCATGCCATGACTATTTGCTCTGGGATGTTTGCGCATCTTTACAGCTCAACTTCAGACTCAAACCAAACTTTGATAGGCTGCTTACTTGTTGCTGCTGCTTCCCGCTGCCCCCTGATTGGCTGATTCCGTAGCGGAGCTCTTTTCAAGAACCAGGACGGCTTTGCCATGTTCTTCCAGACGCACAGTATTAGCCTCTACGTCCTGCAACATGCCAAGACATGCACAAGGTTAAGATATGAATCTAGAGAAGAGTGTTTCTCTGTCTAATACCTACACAGTTGTAAGTCACAAACATATACAGTATAACTGCTTTTTTTAACATGCGTTTGTGTCACTTTTTTCAAACTGCCAAATACTGTAGATCATACAGGAACTATGTTCAACAATACCGGTATTACCCCAGTAGCTATGTGTATATTCAAATAATACTGGTCTTACCCCTGTAGGCTATGTGTATACTCAATAATACCGGTATCACCCCTGTAGGCTATGTATATAATCAGTAATACCGGTATCACCCCAGTTGGCAATGTCCGTATTTCTTCTGATCATGTGTTGCATTTAGCTCTGATACATCGATACAGTCTGTTCAATAATAAGTCCTGGCTGTTAAACTTAAGCCCATCTTTTCTGCTGTGACTGAGACTCTGCCAGTGGTCCAGTGCTTACTTTGACAATGCGTATGAAGTCTTGCTTGTCCACTCTGAGGAAATGGCAGTTATCCTCACGCATAATGATTGTGGCTGCGCGAGGTGCATCATTGAGCAAAGCCAACTGGCCAAAGTCATCTCCCTCATGCAGTGTGGTCACCAGACCCTACACAAGGCAAAATATATAAAAACACACATTATATATACGTATAAATATAGCTAAGTGCATATGCACAGAAGCATACACACACACACACACATACTCATACATGCACACGCACACACACAAACACATACTCATACACACACACACACATACTCATACATGCACACGCACACACACACACATACTCATACATGCACACACACACACACACACACACACACGTGTCGGTATGTTTATTCCTTACTTCCTGTGAATGCATTGTCAGATGACCTATTTGCTGTCCCTTTACAAGGGCTATTTAAAACTTCTGGCAACAGAGGTTATCCTGCAAGGGGAAAATGGATTTACCTTGCCGTGTGTGATGACATTAACAGATCCCTTCCAGATGATGTACCAGGAGGTGCCTTTGTCACCCTGGCTGAACACTGCAGGACAAAGAGACGATCTGTTATCCTGTTCCTTTGGCTTTTTTTGCCTCCCGTGAAAAAAGAAGAAGGGTGCTCAACACCTTCAACTGATTGAAACAGGGAGCTCATACCCTCTGGACATCAATCAAAAACAAATGTGAAGAAAGCGAACATGCAGTAGTTTCTTTGACTTTTTTGTTCACCTCACAGATGTTTTGGGCTAAACTCTTTTTCAGCGTGAGTGTATGACGATTTTCAGATTTCAAAATCACTATATATACACATGTAGAGGAAGGGTTTTAGCAGAGAGGGTAAAAGCGGAGCGAGAGGCACAAACATTCGTGTTCTATTTTTGCAATGGGGAGGGGGGAAAATCCCCCCATATGCAGACCAGAATCCAGCCCTCATACAATGACACAAAAGATAATTGAAAAGTTTATATTGTGACGTATCTACTTATGCAGACAGCAACTATTCACGGTTGCTCCCATTGTAACGTATTATGTTGCTCTGTCTTGGTCAGTAATTAATGATCTTTGGTTTTAGCTCTGAATGTCCATGAAAAAACTTTGGACTATCAACAATGCCCAATTTCACTTCTGGACAGTATGGTTTGGCATAACACAGTGGTTGAGGATTACCATGAGACCATGAATACGAATGTCCCTGACCCTCGGAAAAACAGTCAGGAATGTTCCCATTCAGTTAGTTACTGGTACAAACAGTACAGACATGAGCAGTTTCTACCAGGTTTATTTTGGTATTTTGCTGGTATTTTAACAGTTTATTCTGGTATTTTGCTGGTATTTTGACAGTTTATTCTGGTATTTTGCTAACATTTCAACAGTTTATTCTGGTATTTTGCTGACATGTATTTATCCATTTTCATGTTGGTATCACATAATCACTACATGGTTATTTATGGGCCCGTATGCTAATGCATCACCTACGCAGGCTGTCTGACACGCAGGCAACGAGAGCTGCGACTCAGCGATGCTAAAGGATGCCAGAGTCAGATAGAGGCATCTCATGAAGACAGCTTTCAGATTGTTTATTAATGAGACATACTGTTGGCCGCTTCACTCTATGTGTGTGTGTGTGTGTGTGTGTGTGTGTGTTTGTTATGCTGACGAGAGAAGCAGAAATGTCAATGCAGTATTCACACTCACAGACTGTGCCCGCTTTGCTGTGAGATTCGAATGCCAACACAGCCGCCAACTCCTTCCGCACCTGTGATGACAGACGGCACAGATCACACACACATATTTGGCAGTTCTAAAAATCCTGTGTGTTTTCATCACAACCTGTACTCTGCTGTTCATCCCCCTGTTGCCCTCCCTGCCTCCACTGCAGCTATGCAGTCCCTCCCTCTCGCACCATCTTCTACTTCAACTATCGTAGAGCTCACTCCACCTATAGACCTTGACTAACAGAACTGTTCAAGGCTAAAGCGAAAGTCACTATCCCATGGACCTACAGTACTGCACTTTTGTTTGCTATTGTTCAGTCTACGTCTTTTGTGTAAAGTGCTTTGAGTGACCATGTTTTAGCTGTAAGCTGCACTTTATACAGTAAAGACATGTCACCTTACCTTTAAAGTGTAAAAAAAACTAAACTAGTGTGAGTTAGCAATGAGATTATCTCATCCCACTGATTTTAAGCTTGAGTGCTACAAGCTCAAAAAATAATAGAAGATGAGGAAGAGTTGATATTAAGATGTGTGAGAGGTGTGGAGTGAGTGTGTGTGTGTGTGTGTGTGTGTGTGTGTGGTCTGTGTGTGTCCCTGAGGGCTCAGAAGAAAGAACAGGAGGTGGACTCACTGAGGTGGACAGGTGCGCCGCAGCCTTGATGTGCATCAGCTCCTCATAAATCACCTCAAGGTCCTCCGCACTCCTCTGATTCGGCCTGTAACACACACACACACACACACACACACACACACACAGATTATCAGATGACATTGCTCACAAAAATGAAGACACTGAAAATGTGCTCAAGTAGCATAGGTCATATACTATTGACTGATGGTGTGGTGTTTCACCCTGTCTCTGGTGTTTTACAAGGTGGATAAATGTTATTCGGCTACAGCTAGATTTTTGAATGCAGTTTTAGGCAAGGTTTGTTGTTTCCAGTAAAAGAAAGCAAAAAAGACAAAAAAAAAAACAAACGAAAAAAACTGCTAGAAAACAAGACTTTCAAGCAATGACCCGTTTTCCAGTATGTGAGTGGAACACCACATTTGGTTTGTTGTCTTTGCCAAAAGCTTTTTCCAGTGTCACCACTGCAATGTAATTAGTATGTAGAAACATATCTGTACTTACGGCTTACGCAGAATCATTGTGAGGAGAGCATCAGGGCCCATTTGGACCAATAGAGACAGGCTCTCTTGGAGCTCCTCCTCTTTGGAATCCTTCTCATTCACTGATTGGTTGAGGTCAATCTCCATGTCAATGAAGCGGTAGAACTGAGTGTCTCTGTCCAGGAAGTTCAGCTCTTGCTTCACTACAAAATTCAAAAGAAAGACAGATCTTTTTTTTCCCTAGGTGTAATCCAATACAGTCTTTGGCACAATCTGCTATTAAAATGTGTGTTGTCATTACAACTTGTTGTCATATTTTATTTGCATTCCTGGCTACAACCATTGTGCCTTTCAGCAAGGCACTTACTGTAGCTTAAGTTGCTCTAGGTGAGACTGACCCTGAAGTAAGCAACTTACAATTGTAAGTTGCTTTGGAAGAGAGCGTCTGCTAAATGCATAAATGTGAAATGTAAATGTTTATGACAGTCTGCTTGTTTTTGTTTTAGTTGTGTGGTTAATTCAGATTCAGCTGAAGCGCATTTACCATGAATAACAATGCCTTCATCCACCATGACCTGCCACATGCCGACAGCCTGGCTTCGTGATTGGGAGCCAACTTGTAACTTTATCAGCCAATCAACCAGCTCCTTCCCACTACAGCACTGTCTGTGGAGAGAGGCCTGGACGTCAGTGTGTGATTTGCAAGCCGCCAAAGAACAGATTCTCCGAGAGATATGGTGTGCATACCTGTATGTTTTCAAGTGATGTTTTCGATCTCTAATCAGACCTGGATTGCGTTCCATTAACGCACTGTAGACAGCTTTGGCGGCTTTCAGGATCCTATCTGACAGAAACTGACAAAGGAACACAGAGAGTGAACACAGAGAGACACTTTCTCCCTCGATTCTAATGTCCCCTAAACCCTAAGCATTAATTAACTTCATGACTGGCTGGGGGCAGTTAGATTGTTGAGGGTTCAGGGCCTAGGGGGGGCATAAGTATTTTCATTTGCCATTAACACACAGTCACATAAAAGAAGGAGATGGAATGGGGCACGAGGCAGAGAAAGTGCACGCATGACATAAAAGCTGTTCCTTTTGTGAACTCTGTTCAGAAGTCAGAAAAAATCGAATCAAACTCAATAACTGACACAATGAGGCACGAGTTGTCCAGGCATTGGCAACCCTGTCGGTTGTGTTTATCTGATTAGTGCGGCATGTTAAAATGAAGAGAAGGGAGAAAAGGAGCAGTGTCACTGGGAAGAAAAGCAGAAAAGACGCAGTTTAAGCGTGACCAGAACCACAGCTGAGACTTAGCGAGGGCTTTGTGTTTGTGTGTGTACAGTATGTGGCTAACAGTGAGTAGGCAGATAGCAGGTGAGAGAGTCACATCTGCTAGAGTCTTTTACACCTCCCACTCACACTCTCCACACGGCAAACAGCTCACGCTTTCCCCTCCGCATCGCTCAAACACAGCCCCTCTCTCTCCTTTCTTCCTCCCATTCTGTTTTCCACCCTTTATTTCCTTTTTCTCTATCTCTTCATCCTCCTGTTCACAGTGTTTTGCCTTCTCTCTTCACTTGAGTAACTCTCTCTCTCTCTGTCTCTCTCTCTCTCTCTCTCTCTTTCTTTCTTTCCCCTCCTCTTTTACCCCTCCTTCATTCCTTGAGGAGTCTCTGTCCTGCTCCAGCACCCAAACAGACTGCAGAAACTGGGCCAGAACAACCGTCTTTCACTGATGGACGCAGTGGCTCATGGAGCTAGCGGAGCGTGCTATCGTCGTTGCTAAGCGGCTCCTTTCTTTCTCGTTTGCCCGTCTGAGCAATTTCGCTCGCTACGCTGCTCACAGAGGGGCTTCAGTACAGAGCCCCTAACTGGCACCAGCTCATCAAAATATCGGCCCCTTTGACTCTCTAGTTCTCTCTCTAACCTCTCGAACACCCCCTCCCCCTCATCCCCTCATCCCCCGGCCCCAAACCCTCTCCCCTCCTCTGTTGTCTTTCTCATGCGCCACATTTCCTGTTTTGTGCGCTGCTCACAGTCGCACGTTTGTTTGAGAGCTTCCTCTGTGTCTGTGTGTTTGGCTAATGTGGCAGTCTTGGGATATGAGCTAAATTTTACCAAAAAAGAAAAAAATCCTCCTCCTAAATTCCAGTATTTCTTGCCCTCCTC
>JAVQKI010464361.1:0-13090 GCA_036025975.1 Nematalosa erebi | reverse complement strand
ACAGAGCATGGATGTGGATATTACATTATAGGGCCCTTGTGTTTATTCATAACTTTTGACCACTCTCATCTCATCTCACTCTCATCCTTGCAATAAATGGAAGATATTGATTAGTGAATGCCAGCTGGCAGCGCCTATATGGTCTATACTTTTATATGGATGTCAGCGGGCTCTGACTTCTAAATCGACCATTAGAGAGAAAATGTAGTAGTTGTCTCAGTAGCCCTGGGAAACTATCTTATGCTTACTTTAGAGATGATTACTTTTACCCTTTATATTACCGCAGTGCAAAGGGAAACCCGATGAGACAAGCATAACCAGGTGAACATACATAGTGGCCCCTTTAAAGGCAAACCCCCACCCCCACCATTACCACCACCCACAGCCATCTCCATCTCTCACTCTACCTCCCTCCTCCAGTTTCCTTCCCTCTACTGACAGGTGCATCTGTGTTTTTCTCCTGGCACCAAGGCCAGTCCTTATAAGGCCTGCCAGGGCCTAGCAAGATGCCTAGGCCAGCAGTACCGTGCAAGTATGCCGGCCATGGCATCCCTGTAAGTCCTGTGTACACAATGAGCGGACGGGCTGTCATGGCCGCTATGTGCCGCCTGAGAGGCAGTGTCAGGTGCTGATGAGCCCCTGGCCTAACCCTGCCATACCCTTCCCTGTCCCAGCCCCACCTCTGCTTTTTCCCGCTCGACTGCTCTGTCAGTCGCAGTGAAGTGGTCACTGACTCAGACAAATTCTCCAGTCCCGCTGGGATTGTGTAGCGCCCTCTGTAGGTGTGATTATTTATGAGTATGCCTGCACCTGCTATTAATTGGCATTCATTAATCAACGTTAAATCAACAGCTTTCAGTGACACCGTGTTGATAGTGAGGCCTCTGGGCTGAGGAAGGTGTTAACTGGGCTCCAGGTGTGCCCCTGTTGACCTGCCTGGCACTGAGTCGTCACCTCAGGCGTTTGAGAAGGGAGTGCGGGCATACAGCTGGGTGCCAAGCCTTGGCTTTCCACGTCTTAGCAGTTGTGTGTGAACCTGCACTCGGTGGGCAAGAGAGAGGAAGAGAGAGAATGAGAGAGAGAGACTGTAGGCCGTTAAGGGCAACAGAGCGGGCGCGCTGCCCAGAGGAGGCTCAGCCTTTGGCATGGGCGACTTTGGGGAGCGAAGTGCAGCTGTTGTTTGTTCCAAACCGTGTGCGGAGCAGCCGCTGCTAGTGAGCGAGCGAACGAGCATGTGGAGCGTTCAGGGAGGGGAGAAAAAAAGAAGGAGCCTCCTCAGCGCTGGGCTGTCAGCCTGCCATTCCGCGCATACCTCCGATTTTTCACAAGCGGCGACCACTGGGCGTGAGGGAGAGGCCTTCTCTCCAAACCAGGCCAGGAGCTGCACTGCCTCGCCCTCTTTATGGCTCAGCCGAGTCTGCTGCTCTGGCTCAACCTGCAGCCAGCTCCGTTATAGATCTGGCCCTGACCCAACAGATTCACCAGCCCCCACCACCTCCCACCCCTGTACCAGATCTGGCCCGGGCTCGTTTAAGAATTGGGAGTTGGTTTTGCAGCCCTTGCCCAAATGCAGGGGAAGTGTTTTGGATCTCTGATTGAGCCCAGAAAAGGGTGGCGGCGATCCAAGCCCTAATCCCGGCAGAGCTGCCAGCTCCCTCTCCTCTGAGGGAAAGATCTGTCTTCATCCTGACATGAACTGGTAGGGTGCAAATGAATCATTTTCTCTATGAAATATCACGCTCGCCTCATACCACAATTTGTCTCCCCTTCTCACTTTTTTTATTTATTTATTTTAATGTGTTACCTAACCACGTGTTCTAGCTCGAGGATAAAATGACTCACTTGCGTTCGGTAACAAAATGGCTTAGATTCTACAGAGCTATTGCTGTACACAGGGTCTTAAAGACAGTGTTCGCCTTTTAATGTTGTATGTCGAAGCATAATGTAATAATTAGACACATCATGTTTTGGTTAGTGAAAACGTGGAGCTGTTTCCAGGCAGTCTAACATGATTTGGGTGTTACAAATCTTTTTTTTTTTTTTTTTTGCATTTATGTATGATCCACCACATCCTACTTCCAGAAGACAGAGCCAGGCCCGCTCATCACCATAGCAAGCCAAAGCGAAGAGAGAACCTCATGCTAATCATGCGAAGGACACGCTGATTAAGAAAAGATGTTCTTAAGTCAGACTCACCAGGGACAGAGGAAGAGGGCTGCCCAAGAAGGCAACACTGAATCATAGTGCATTCTGGCGCAATGATTTATTGATGCAACTTCTGTGGCTAGCCATCACATCTTGCAGCAAACTCGATTGTGCCACTTCCCATTTGTCAGTGTGAGGCAGCGTGCTGCGTCATCACTGGGTCCCATGTGAAATCCCCCACGAACTTCTTTGAAGCACACGTTGTGGGTTTAAAGCTCTCTCACCGTGGTAGAGAAGAGGCTTAAGGGTTGGCTGGCTGAACTAAAACAAAACAAACCAACCTTATTCTACCCAACCACCACACCTCTTCCGCCTCTCTCATACCGTACATTCACACACACACACACACACACACACACACACACACACACACACACACACACACACATCCTACCTTGGAGCCTCGTCTGCAGCCCTCCCCTGGATGCTGCTGATCTAGTTATTTCTGCAGAGCAGCTCAGCTGACTTTGCAGCGCCTGTCCTGGTTCTTTAAGCAGTTTGGCATGGCAGAATGGGAGCTGTGCTGACAGTCCCCTGGTTCTGAACGCCCGCTCAGACTGCCGAGTGCCTGAGCACGTCTGGGACGCTCTGGGGTGTGGAGGCTGGAGCAGGCCCCAGTGTGTGCTTGCTTTCCTCTTTTTTTTTTTTGGCACTGAAGCAGCCTGTTATAGATTTTCAATGGCTGAATCTCAGTGTTCCTCCTAAGCCCTACACCTTAACCCCTTAGACTTACAGTTATTGGCATGAATGGACATATTTCACAGCAGCCATTTTTCCTAGAAGTCGCAGGGTAAGCACAGGAGTTACACTGAATCAAAATCGTACTTGCTGTCTTCAGTAACACCTGTGCTTACCCTGTGACTTCTTGGAAAAATGGCTGAGGTGAAGTGGTCCCACTGACATGATGTTTGGCTGATTCATCCCAGTGATGTTTGAAAGGGTTTAATGCTTAGGGTTAGGGAGAACACTGGGATTCAGCCAATGTCTTCTTGCATCTACAAGGGAGAGTTGTTGGCACCCTCCATGAATGTGGGGATTTGAGGACGAAGTTTAGGTTATTGTTGATATTGTTATTAACTGTTGCCATATATACCATTCTGTCATACTATATCACAGCCATGGCATCTTCTTGCTATAACTTTTTTAATAACAATTGCTGCAACAAAATAAATGTTGCAAAGAAATGGTTGAAAGTCAGACATTAGCTTCATGGAAAACACAGAAAAAAAACTTTTGTTTAACATGCTTCACCAACTCCTGATGAGCTGTCATAACATCATGTCATAGGTTCAGTTTAGAGTTTAGCTTAGGCTAATCAGTGTGTGATGACCAAGGGCTTAAACACAGCTGATCTGCAAAGATTCCTATACAAACAGTGCAGTGGCTGAGTTCCTTCCTAGATTACACACAAGCTTACTTAAGCGTACACTAGCAAACAGGGAATTGGTGAGGACCTAATTAATGTGGGGACATCTTCATTGTTTATGTTCACCACAGATTTGTGTGTTGATTTTTTCCTGCCTGTCTTTGCACTGGTAATCAGTGAGGATTGGAGTGTCCAGCGAGGCAGCGAGCGAGCGTGGAAAAGATTCCGTTTGGGATGATGTGTGCCCACTCTGTTTTGCATTAACGACGAGAGATTGCTGGAATGTAAGGGATTTGAGTACTCACCCTGTTATGCAATTTGCCTGCGAGCGCTGCAGTGTCCCTCATTAATACTGAAGAGTTACAGGCTGTTGAAGAGCAATTACGAGGGCTGTTTGTGTGTCAGAAGAATATTTCAAGAGATTGTTTCTGCACACATTATTCTGCCGTGACTCCGGGTCTGTAAAATCCGTCTGTGCTCCCTATGGATAACCAAGTTTTTATTTTATTTTCAATTTTTTTTGTGTTTTTTACCCCATTAGAATCCCATGGAAGGCTTATAAATGGTATTTATTTTTGTTCTCAGGGACTCTCCAAGTAAAATATGAATAGGATTTTCTTGGCACAGCTGTTTCTGCTCTTGAAAGGCTGAGCACATTGTTCAGTCCTGTCCTGGGTTTTCTGTGGAGCCAAAACAATATGGCTCTCCAAACTAAAGAGGCACTGTTCAGGCTCATTAATTAAACGCTATAATTAGAATCCGGTCTATTTTACACTTAATCTATTACAGCACCGTTGCTTTGATTCTGAAATCCATTCGTTGGTTTTTCCCTCATTCATGCATATTCCACCCCCACCTAACACACTAAAGGTAACAACAGTTTTAACAAGAGTGAATGCTCCTTTACTGTACAACTGTGTTATGTGCTTAAAGACCATGCTGTCTTGTGAGCAGAGCTTTTTCCCATTTCAGATGAAAACAAACAAATAAACAATAAACATTCCAAAAAATCCGTAAGGATTTGTAAGGGGAGATGTTGCATAACTCACCACTCCTAAACCGGGTGATCTATTATTTAGATCTGGAAGAGTCTTTATTTAAGAAAGCAGTCAAAACAAAACAAGGAAAGGGAGGGGAAATAAATAGATAAATAAATAAATATAACACTCCCTCTGCCTCTTGCACAGTGGGGCACAATTTTACGCTGAACTGACACAGTCTGGCACAGTGTGTCTGAATCAGGAATGAATCAAACAGAAAGAGAGAGTGGATTCTCTGGAAGTGGATGGAGGCAGAGAGGGATGGAGGGAGCAGGATGGATGGATAGAGAGAGAGAGAGAGAGAGAGAGAGGGACGGACAACATATTGTGTCAGAAATCATGCACGTGTTGCACATGAGGACACACCATACATAAAGAGTGTGCCAGCAAACCAGAGGCAGCAGGGCCTTGCATGTGCGTTCAGGTTTTTAGTAAAATGGAGACCAGCTCAGAACGTGGGATTGCTGCCACCACTGGGGGCTTTTGTCTTGTGCAATGTAAGTCCCAGCCAGTGTCATGTAAATCATGCTTGCCCATGCATGTAGGCACTCAGGCTGCACTAATGTGCTGTATGTTAGTCTAGCTTATGTTATGCCCTTTCTCTCACAGTGTAGAGTTCTAGTTACAGTAGAATGGTGCTGTAGCAGCCGGTCATATTCCCTGGTTTAGATGGTCTAATTTATCAGCAGTGTTTTCATTTTCACAGTGTGTTCCCTTTTTTCTCTTCCTGTGTGTTGGCCCTTATCCAGGCAGTGATATCATAGCATAGATTCTTATCAGCTACGTCTCTGGCTGCGCCTTTTACAGTAATATTAAGATAAGAGACGCCCCCTTTCAACAGCATTGTAAATACAATACACATGTGTGAGACAAAACACTCACTCACAGAGGCACACACACACACACACACACACACACACACACACACACACAGACTGATACACACGATTGCTCCCTAAATCAGTCTCTTACTACACAGAGATAAACACAGTCACAGTTACATCATGAAAGCTAACCAGCATGTTACTGTAGACACATGTGAGTAGAGGGGGAAGGGAAAAAGAAAAGACAAGGGTGCGTTTCCTCTAAGCCCAAGTCTTGAAAAGATAAGAAAAACATTCTGGTTCGAGAGTTTTCTCCAGAGCAGACAGCTATAATCTTAATGTCACCCTTGTATGGTCTGGGACCGTGGATGCCATGAAAAAAAAGGGGAAAAAAAGTAAAAAATTAATTCCAGATTTGCACAACTGATTGGAGTTTTTGTAAGCCTGAGACTCTACTTAGCACAATAGCAACAGAGCCTAGTAGTGAGTGGCTAAAGCATGTATATCAACAGGGAGTCCTGATAACACTATATTTGACCATGTTTGGTGAAAGCTCTTATCTTGCCCCCAAAGGGAGGGTTTGTCTGCGAGCTTTTCAGCGTGCTTGGAAGTAGAACTGCTGCAACCTCCACACCAGCAATATATTTTTTTTTTACTGTGCTGTACATGGCTAAATGAAGTTATGAGCTACTAGACCTCTGATAGAGATCTCAGGTGACTGATTATGGTGAAGCCCGAGGGCTGCTAGCTGTCAGAATGATTCGCCAGTTTGTGGTACTGAGAAAAAAACAAGCTGTCTGAAGGCTGTTAAAACATGTTCGTACAACTCAGCTTTCTCCTATTTGAAGAGTGTAGCTCTTAAGATGGCATCAGTTGCAGTGTAAACAGCCTTTGATCGATACAAGCTCTCTGCTTTGGCAGTGTCTTTGTATAGACTATCGTGGCCACACTTGTGGGCATTTCAAACTGTAACTGTACGTCACTGAAGAGAGAGGCCTGGTTAGGAGATGCTTCTGAATACTACTAGTTGCTTAGGGTATGGAGTCTCGTGCTGATGTCAGCCTTTCGCCAATGCTCTGAATCAGCTCGGCTAGTCCTAACCAGACTCCTTCCTCTGCTGTGCTCGCCTGCCTGCCTGCCTCCCTGCCTCTAGGCTCTCTTCTTCCCAAAGCCTCCACAGGAAATGGCCGCCCAGGGCGGGAGGCAGACATAAAAGCCCCGTGACTAACTTTTAATCAAGCGACTGTTGTGTGGACAAACAAGGAAATGCCAACTTGCTTATTTATTTATTGTTTTTGCATATCGAAGAGATAGAGCTGGTGAGACATCTGACTACTTTTTTCCACCACGTAAAATGCTGATTAATTGCCTTTTAGGGCATTTGTTGCTGTCGATGTAATGACAGAGGTTGAGTGAGTAATTTGTTGTGTGAGTGCGAAACGATGACACAATCACACAACCTACGGGACAGGGAAAAAAAAAAAAATCTTGTGTTCCCAGCAGACATGCAAACTGTTGACTGTGCTTAGCCGCTAGTGATTCCTGTGTTTGTTTATGTAAGTTGCACATTTGTCTGTCTGAGGGCAGTGATTGTTAGAAAAGATGCCATGCTGTAGTGTGAAGGAAGTCCTAACAATGCAAGCCTGCAGATGGAATATGCGGTACACATAGAAGCTGAGTTGTTTACTGGCTGTAATTGAAGCCAGTAGCACAATAGATCTGTATCTCTTTAGAGGCTGTGTTTTTGTACTTAAATTCATTCTTACTCACGTAACAGTGAATGAGCTTGAAAATTGTCATCCTGAGTTGTTACACTGTGTTTGAATTGTGTTAGTGCACTGTATATTTAGCTTTCTTCCTTTTAAGAAAACATGTTGAGGAGCTTTCTACTCGGTGACTGCATCCTCTTTTAATGATTTTGGCAGTTTACTTCGTTGAAGCTACTAGTCACAGTCCATTTGGTCGACAGAGTGATTTGCCCTCATCCTAAGATGCGGGAATCCTCTGTAGATATGCATTCCCAGAGAAGGAGTGGCTCATCAATTTCTAAATGGCTGTTTTATTTTTACAAATGCACAGGAGATTCACCGGGGGGGGGGTATCAGAGTCTATTAGGACTCTTCAAGGGGCCCATGAGGGTTAGGGACATTAACTGGGTTGCACTAGTCTACACTGCAGTGTAATGGTGTGTCCAAGTCTCTAATGTTGGATGGTGAATTTATTGTGTATCTTTTTTTAATTTTCACTAATCTCATTCTCTTTTTTCCCCCACTGTGTGTGTATATGTGTGTGTGTGTGTGCAGGAAATGGCTTTGTCAACCCAAGGGGTTCCCCGGGGCTGCTGGTTAACCCCAGTGGCAATGGACTGGGGAAGGTGATGCCCACCAAGTCCCCACCACCACCAGGGGGCAATATGGGCATCACCAGCCGCAAGCCTGACCTCAGAGTGGTCATCCCCCCGTCCAGCAAAGGCATGATGCCCCCATTGGTGAGTTCCAATCCCCGTCTGAAGACATATACACAGACTTACACATATGTACGTGTAAAGAAGTCATCACACACATGCACACACACACACACACACAAAAACTTTACTGTCTGCATATGCAGACACAGGCAGATACACAGTCATACAGTCTATGTCAGCCACATACATACACACACACGACCGCGCGCACACACAACCACACACACACACACACACACACACACACACACACACACACACGCACACACACACGCACACAAATACATTCTCACTTGCACACTGTGACATTCACACTTACACTTCTACTCACACCCGCGTTCTCATATCATTGCTCTTACAAGTCTCAGTCTGTTCAGAAGACAACAGTTTTACTCTCACCCCAACATGCACTGTTAGGGGCGGCCCCTCCTTTCCTCTCTCCTCTCTTCTGCTTTCAAATTCTCTCTCCTCTTCTCTTCTCCTCTTCTCCTCTCTCAACTCTCCCCTCTTCTGGTCTTTTTTCCTTCCTCCTAAACCCCATTTCTTTCTTTTTCACTCCTCGTTTCTGCTTTTCTTTCCATTTTCTCTGCTCTCTATTCTGTGTTTATGGGAACTAGTTGTTCCATGATCCATAATGTAGGTCTACACAGACACACACACACACACACACACACACACAAACACCACAAACACACACACACACACACACACACACACACACACACACACACACACACACAGAGGGGGTAAAAGGAGAACTAGATTAGAGTAAATTAAAACAAGACTAAACAAATTATTTCCAACACATAGCACTCTGAGAAAACATAGCACAAATACCCAGACAGTAAACACACAACCACCCATCTACACAAACACACACAGAGACACAGCTATACACAACACCCAAAACCACACTGTTGTATGATTGCTGATGGAAATGAATGATTGACAAGAAATGGTTTGCGTGTGTTTTGTATATATACTGTGTGTGAGTGTGTGTGTGTGTATGTGTATGCGTGCACACATATGCACGCACACTTCCAACTGTGCCAAGAACGCCAGCACGGGAGCGAGGTATATCTCCAAGGCCTGGGTACTCCAACCCACTCAATTATTCACATCGAAATTAGAGGCCCTTAATGATTATAATTAAGGTGCAGGCAGCTTTGACCACATTGAGCACCTGAGGCTACAGAAGACTGCCATGGCCATAAATCACGCCGAGACACACATGGAAGAAAAAAAAAGAATAATGAACAAAAAAGGGGAAGAAAGAAAAGACAGAGGAAAAAAAAGTTTGGAGAAATTGGCCAGTAATTGACTGGCTGCACCTTTGCGTGCCTCTGTTTCCCCCTATGTGGCTGCCTCTCCGCTGGGAGAGTTGGGCGGTGTTGTTTTGGTAAATACTCCAAGGGGTTATCCTGACTGTGTTCCACCGCACACCAGCTCAGGGTTCAGAGATGTGTGTGTGTGTGTGTATGTTTGTCTGTGTCTTCATGTAGGTGTGTGTGTGGGATTGTGTGCGTTTGTATGTGTCTGTGCATGTGTGCTTGTGTGTGTGTGTGTGTGTGTGTGTGTGCATCTGTCTGGGAGTGTGTGGGTAGTTGGCGTGCCAACAGCTGGAAGTGGTGGAGGCTTTGCCTTTGGAACTCATCTCACAGTATATGTGTGGAATTATGGGCCATCTCAGTGAGCAGTAGCCTACAGCTTCAAGGCCTGTCTGTGTGTGTGTGTGTGTGTGTGTGTGCACAGAAGTTAATACCAAGAAAAATCGTCTTCATTCTCCTTGTCTTCCTCTTTCTTCTCCACCCCTTGATCTCCATCTCTAGCAGTCAGTTTCCCCTCTGCTAGCCATATCTCTCTCTTTCACTGTCTTACACACACACACAAATACACACACACACAGAAACACACACACACACACGCTCAGACACACACACGCATACACACATTCTGTCTCTGTATCTCCCTCCCTCACTTCCTCCACCCCCCCTGTCTCCCTTCCTCCACTGCTGGACGAGCAGAGGCTGGCGCAGGGGGCTGGAGCCTGCAGACAGGCTGTCATTAGGACATAATGGTATTAAATTAATCACATCGCACTGTGACAGAGTGGGGATGAGGGCTTAATCAGGAGCCTAGAGTGGGAGCCAGATAATATCTTGTCGCCCTTGTCGTGTCTCCCTCGCCGCTATTGATTGAGTGCGGTATTAAGACCGCCTTGGCCCGGGCACAGCCAAGGAGCAGGGGCTGGGGCGAACAGGGCCGGGCCAGCTCAACCGACTGACTCAGTGACCGGGCCGAGCCTGGCTGGCTGGCTGGCTGGCTGGCTGGCTGGAGGACAGATGGTTCCCTCCTTTAAGATTCATAACATGTGAGCGGCTATGATAATGATGAGCGAGTAATCCCTAGTCTTCCTCTGATAGGATGCTATTATGGTTGGGACAGCACTATGTTCAGCTGATGGTGGTGGGGAGGGAGTGAGTGAGCGAGGGAGGGAGGGAGCTGTGTGTGTATTTAGACACTGCCTGTTACACTGAAGTGGAGCTCTCCTCTTCTCTCTTCTGCTTCAAGGGTTATTTCTGTGTGTGTCTGTGAAAGAGTGTATTTGAATTTCAAATGGCAGTGTTTTGATTGGACTTATTGTGTGCCCGAGAGTGTGTATGGTGTGTGTGTGTATGTGTGTGAGTTGGTGTGACACTGCTGTGCATTTGTTTTTGTATGAGTGTGTGTGTGTGTGTGTGTGTGCTCGCTCAGATTTGTTGCTTCCTACTCGCCCACCCTGCCTCTGGCCTCTCAATAAATGATCAATTATGGGGCTATTCCACTACACCGTTAGAGCAAGTGGAGTGGCTGACAAATCACCAGGAACAGGGATAGAGGGAGATATCAGACACGCCACGCAACATATCAATGCTGCTCCGAGACGGAAGGTTAGGCCTCATGTAGCAGTGAGAAGCAATGTCCACATTGCCCATAACAAGGCAGAAAGCCCTCTGGACACACACACACACACACACACACACACACACAGAAACTGAAACAAAGACTCACACACACTCTCATACTGACGCAAAACAGTGTGAGCTTCCAGCAAAAGCACACATCTAGTTACTAGTGCCACCCTGCTTCTTGTGTGTGAAACACAATTAAGTGATTGTGTCATACAGACACAATAACCTCTTGGTGATATCAGCATATCACATCTCACCTGTACATCTCACGCTCTGGAAACAGAAACAGGAGACCCAAAGTATAATGTCAAAGTCCCGAGTCACACATTTGAATCAGAAGCCATTTCATTTGACTAGAGGGCCTCTTCAAAAGGTAACACGATCTCTCTTGAGTCCAGGTGCTCTATTGCCCATGTGCCCGCTTTTGGACAGTCAAGTCTTTGGGTGAGTGTCGGTCCGTGCCCTTGTACGCTGCTCAGCGGTGTTGTTTTTGAGGGTGGTGGTGGTTATGTGTGTGTGTGTGTGAGTGCATGGGAGTTCCCCTCCCTCTCCTGATCATACTGTGTAACTTTGCATTTTTTTCTTTATTCTTTTTCCTCCTCTTCTTGCTCCTCTTATTCTTCTTCTCTCTCCTGTTCGGGGTGGGACAGTCAGAGGAAGAGGAAATGGAGCTGGTGAGTTTGGGCTGGAGTGAGAGTTAAAAAAAAAAAGAAAAACATAGATGTTTGCTTCTGGAATAGTGCTGGAGCCTTGACCACTGGAGCTATGCCAGATAGAGAGAGAGAATGAGAGAGAGAGAGAGAGAGAGAGAGAGAGAGAGAGAGAGAGAGAGAGAGAGAGTGTGTAATGGCTGCCATGCTTCCAATTCCATCTTAAAACCACAATACCTTTATAAACAAAAAGGATAGCAGAGCAAAGCAAGCATAAGGAAGGAAAGCAAAGCGACACAAAAGAAAGACAAGTCAGTAAAAGGCAAAGCAAGGCAAAGAAAGGAGGGGAAAGGAAAAGAAAAAAGGAGAGGAAAGAAATTTTCAAGTACAATCAGATGGGAGGGACAAGAGAGAGGACTTGAACTGTGGATGAGGCAAATGGGAGGCGGGTTTGGGATGGGATGAGATCATGTGTATTTCATTCTGTTTGTCCTGAAAAGCTGAAAAGCAAAATAGAAAAGTGCTCCAGTTTGGGATCTGCTGTGTCTCACTGCATGCATTTGAGTTTGTGTCTGCTTCACAGACTGGGTTCAGAGAGGACGCAGCCTGGCTCACATCCCCCAGTGGGACCCAGTGTGTGTGTGTGTGTGTGTGTGTGTGTGTGAAAGTAAGGGGTGGTGGTAGAGAATCAGGCAGAAAATGACTGTGTGTGAGACATAGATAGAGAGCAAGAGAAAGAGTGAGAGAGACTGAGAGAGAGAGAGAGAGAGAGAGAGAGAGAGAGAGAGAGAGAGAGAAATTTCATTAAATGAAATGTTATTACCAATAATAATGAAGTAGTTCAGAGAAAGAAAGGGCTGTTGATGGAAATGATCGACACACTGCCAAAGACAACCTGGCCTTCAAATACCAATCTCTTTTTGGATCAGGCAGATTGTTTTTCTTCAACAGCATTGTTTATAATTGAACTCTACTCCCTCAAATTCCCTTCACTGGCTTGTTTTGCCGAGCACCTCCTGACTTCACCCAGGGAGATGTCATCTGGGCCTCATTGATGTCAGAGAGACAAGAGGCAGAGGCTGATTGGTGGGACTTCATTTCAATTTGAACATTTAAACAGTTTCTTTGCACAGCTGGGCCAGGGTTAGTTAAGATTTGCCGTAAACATCAAAGTGGAATAGTATAGAACTTGTTATCTGAACTGCAGGGCTGTTGTAAGTCCTTTCACAATACTGCTGTTAAAGAAAGGAGCTCTTGGTCATTTGTGAGGGCATGGCAACCTTCTTTGCAGAAAAGCACAAGTCCATCGTAGCATTGAGAATGATCTCCTCTCTTACTAGTGAATAGATTTGTACAATACAGCCATCAGAGCAAGTCCTTTATTGGTTAGGTAAGCATAATCCAGTGAAAGGTCTCTCTCCCCCTTAATGTATTTCTCTTTCTCTCTCCCTCTCAATGCATGTATATCTCTGGTATATAAGTGGCTGTGTGTGTGTGTGTGTTTGTGTGTGTGTGTGTGTGTGTGTGTGAGAGCGAGAGAGAGAGAGAGAGAGAGAGAGAGAGAGAGAGAATGGTGTTACATGACTG
>JAVQKI010464221.1:0-10263 GCA_036025975.1 Nematalosa erebi | reverse complement strand
ATTAGGCTTTGGCAGTGATGCATAGATCAGAGTTCTATATGTGAATGTTTTAAATTTTTGATTCCTCAGTGGGACAAGTATATCTAGGAATGTGTGTTCAGGAGCATAGCTTCAGTCCACAATCAACTTAAATTTTTGGCTGTGTTAGCAAGCATCACTCTAAGGGGACTCATCAACAGAAGACCCAGTTGGAAGAAAAAAAACTTGTGTCATTATGTCTTTGGCTGTTGTAGATTTGATGTATTGAACTTTTTCTGTTGCAGAGGTATGCATGGAAGTAGCATGTGCCATTTGTGGCTTATTTCAATAAATGGAAGTTCGTGTTGAAGTCCAACCACCAGCATTTACTGTAAACTGCTTGACTGGCTCCCTGTTGTTTTTCTTTTGTCCTAGTGAAAAGAGAAAAAGAGAGCAAACTGTTTCACTCAATCCTCTAAAAGAATCAAAAATCATATGACAATCTAAAACCTGCCAGGTCCTATAGCTTAGTTTCACCTCTTCAAACACAATTAGCCACTGGCAGTCAGAGAGGCCAGTCAGTTAACTGAAAATTTAGTCTTTTGTAGGTCACAGACCAGTTTGCATGAAAAATTAAGTGATCCTGTTCACTGTAAAACAGTTGCTGTTCATGAGTCAGATTGTCGGTACATAATATACAGTCTAAACATTTTTGTTCGTTATGACGTTACTGGAATGCTCAACAGCAATTTCTATAATCTGTTAGGCATACATATTTATTGATAGAAAGATGGACATTCATATCATGAGATAAATATATGAGCGTTTTATACTGGGGCATTACAGGCTTAAAGGAATATTCTTGCATATTTTAACCCATAGTCCTGTTGTTTGACACCAGCAAAAGCTGTTGGTTGGAAAAAGAATGAGAAGATTTGGTGCTGAATTTGTGAGAAATTAGCTAATGCTTGGCCAACTACAGTAATGGGGGCTTTGGAAAAAAGGAAACTAAAAGATTGAAGATTCAAATAGATATCACATTAGACTGGTAAAAGAGAGTAAAAATGTTGTGTTTTTGCTCCTCAAAAATAATTTGATACCCCCCATTAAATAATCTATAAATAAAGAAATAGTATGTTAAATGTTGAGAGAGTAAGTGTGTGCATGTGTGTGTGTGTGTGTGTGTGTGTGTGTGTGTGTGTTTGTGTGTGAGAGAGAGAGAGAGGGGGAAAAATGGAATGGAAGTATTGTGGTGAAAAGACTGACAGGAACAGGCTGTCATTGTTTCAGTGTTAATGGGGGCAGCCAAGGCCTACTGGTTAGGGCTTCAGGCTTGTAACCAAAGGGTTGCTAGTTCGATCCCTGACCAGTGGACCATAACTGAAGTGCAAGGCACCTAACTCCTCACTGCTCCCGGGCGCTGCTAAAGCAGCAGGCTGCTGCACCTCATTGTGTGCTCTGTGTATTTTACTAATTCATGATTGGGTTAAATGCAGAGACCAAATTTCCCTCACGGGATCAGAGTACAGATTATTATTATTATTGTTCATAATCCTCACTGGGTGGGAAAAAACTGTTCTGGAGTCTGGTGGTCCAAGCCTTAAGACTATGATATCGCTTGCCTGATGGTAGCAGCTGGAACAGTCCATGACCAGAAAATGGCTGGGATCCTTACTGATTCTTTTGGCCTTCCTGATGCATCATCTCTCATAGAAGTTCTGGATGAAGGGCAGACCACATCCACAGATGCTTTGTGCTGTACGTATGACTTGTTGCAGTGCCTTCCATTTGGTAGCGGAACAACTTCCAACTTCCAAACCATGCAGTGATGCTCCAGTCGGAAATCTTTGTTGCCTCTTTAACAGGCCTTACTGACCTTTCTTCAAATACAGTACCAGACTTCCTCAGATGTTGCTGAGCTTTGTTAACACTCTGGTCTGTGTGGCTATCCCAGGTAAGGTCTTCTGTGAGCTTGAAGTTACTGACCCTAACTACTGTAGAACCATTGATGATAATGGGATCCAATTGATCTACCTTCTTCCTAAAGTTTATTATCAGCTCCTTGGTCTTTGCAATGCAGAGAGAAAGGTTGTTGTCCAGTGTGTTAAGTTGTTGTGCTCCTGTAGGCTGTCTCATCATTGTTGGTCTGGCCAATTACAGTGGTGTCATCAGCAAACTTAATGACTATGTTACAGCTTTACATAGCTGCACAGTTGTGAATGTACAGGCAGTAAAGGAGAGGGCTCAGGACACAACCCTGAGGAGCACCCGTGGTGACGGTCAAGGGGGTTGAAGTGATGCAGCCCATTTTCACCACTGACATCATCCTGACAAGAAGTCCAAGATTCAGACTGGTGTGAAGACCAAGACAGAGGGAGGTTGAATATGCCATCAGGACCTGCTGCTTTGTGGATGTGACATGCTTGAAGGTAGTTCGCACAGCAGGCACTGTGACCTTTAGGCCTGGATCAGCTGAGTAGCTAGTGAAGATTTCCTTTTGGAGGGTCGGTGGTAACATCAAAGGGGGAGTAGAAGCTGTTCATCTCATCTGGGAGTGAAGGGTGAAAGACATTCAGAGATTCCTTGGTCTGATCAGTTTGTGTTAGCCAAGTTATTTGTGTTGTACCAAAGTTACTCACTCTTCTTCCTACCGTCAGTGGCTTCTAAGCACAGGGCTATAGGCTGAAATGCAGCAAAATATCCTATAGTCTTAGATGAGCTACATATGTATCAATCTCAAATGATTACAAAATAATAAAAAATAATAATAGTAAATAATAATAAATTATAGTAAATTAATCAAATAAAGACTAATTTGATAAGATGAGTTGAAATGGAAAAGGCATTTTAGAGTACAAGTAGATAATAGCTGATTTTGTGAAACAGTCCACACTCCATACACTTTTCCATACTTAAGATTTCTTTAAATTGGTGAGGTATCACAAAATAAGGCCTCAGTTGACTGTAGTTAAAGACCTCCAAAGTTCTCTCTTCATGGACAATTCCAAGTTAGGTACAACACCCACCCACCTGTTAACCCATTAGCCTTTGAAAATGAATGTGAAGAATAAAGCTACACGTCCATGAAAAATGAGATGGGCAGTTATTTACAACTACACTGCATCTTTCAGCAGCAATCTCAGTCCACCTTCACCTGAGGGGAACGGCTTGTTGTTTCTGCAGTGTGATGAAAGCAGCAATAAATCATTTTCTTTTATGTGCCTTCTGGGTCTTTGGATCTCTAAAGTTTGCCCCATCACAAAAGCTCTTGGAACAAGTCTGCTACCATGGGAACCAAATCAGTGCCAGCACCAACCAACATTTCTTTGGCGTTGCTCATACTGGTCAACTCATAGCCATTCATCACTGATTAGTAGGATATGAACTATGACAGAAATATTTCATTGCAGTCAGGTTATTTGGAGGTGATGTATGTGCATAAGGCATGTAAGAACACTTCTGGTGATTCAGTTGTGGCCTGGTATTTGAAATGATATGTATGTGCATATTAATCATTTGACCATTTAATGGTTATTCTGGTAGCCAGACTTTGTTGTGACATATTTCATAAAAATGTTCGTTATGGCTGGATTCAACTCCAGGAAAACCTCAGTAGTTTTGGAAATGGTTTTCTTGTCAATGTTGAGCAAGTATTTTTGATAAATTAATTTTCTAGTGGGAAGATACAGTAAGCCATGTAAACATCACAAAAATTGTTATTTTTTCTCTCCTTTAATGAATCATTGAGGGTTGTTAACAATGCCCAAAGTACATATTATCTATGGGGAGAACACAAAGAAATTTGTTCTCTGGACACAGAGTCTGCTGGACCGAAACGCAAAAGTGACCAGTGGAATGCACTGAATGAGTTGTATGTGTGATCCTGAGCTTCGGTGCCTGAGCCATCCTCTTCCTCTGTGTGTCCACTCCCCCTGTCTCCCCTCGCTTGGAGTTTGGAGCCCTGCTGCAGCCTCTAAATCCACCTCCCCTCTTTTCTCTGGTGGGAGCAGACTTCCTGAAAACAATGGATTGGACTAATCTGCGGATTTAGCAGTGGATTTGATAAAGGCGGGTGTTCCTGGCCAAAGTTTCTCTGACCTCTTGTTAAAAACTTCTCATCTCTCCCTCCCCAGTGCTTTTTTTTCTCAATGAGGACTAAGAGTGGATTAGCGGAGGTGCTGTGTCTCCAATTAAAGTCTTCTCTCTCACACACCCCCTCCTCGCACAGATACCCCAGACCATTAGTCTGACTGAAAAGGCCCATGTTGGTGTGTCACAAAGGTGCCGAGTGCTACAGTGCCAGGCCAAAAGTCAAAGGTCAATCCCGGAAGGCAAGGGGACAGGCCTAAGAAACCGCTCCCCGTAAAAAATTGTAATCTCCCTGAGACTGCTGGGGATTCCATCCTGTTGTCAGCTCCTTGAGTCATCCAAGACTCTTTGAGGAAGTCTTTTTTGATGTTGTTGTATTTTGTCTCCTTAGCTCTGTTTGGTAAGCTGGCTTTGCTGTTCAAAGCTGCACTTTTAGGGGATTAATTTAGTACGAAATTTACTGCCGCCCCTCATCTCCCTTCACACTCGCCCCATGGGTCTTCACAGAGCGATCCCCAGCCAGCCAATTTGAATGCCTAACTAGTTGATTCCCAAGTAACAATTAAAATTCCACCCTTTGGCTGGCGTTCTGCGGGCTGTCAGGATGTGAATAACACAGGCTGGCACAGGCTGGGCGGCCTTGGCATGAACCTCCGAGATGAGGGTATTATTTTAATGGAAAAGAGTTGCCTATTCATTATTTGCATGCAGCCATCACCAGGACACAAAGCACAGATAATGAAGGGGACCAGAAACTGGCAGGCAGCCATGCTTGCTAACGGCTCCAAACCTCGACCCCTAAACCAGGAAGCACGAGACAATGCCGCAGTAAACAGTCTTCGTCCAGGACTTTGCTGCAGGGCTCATTTCATAAACAGCTCATTTGTTTCTTCTTACTTTACTATTACTTTATAGTCTGTCATCTTACTTAAAAATCTCCATGAAATAACTTATTCCCTAAAATCTTGCTGTGTGTGTGTGTGTTTTTTTTTTCTTTGATAGACTCCTGGCTGGCCTTGTCTGTCCTTCCCAGAAATAGTTGCTTTTGCAGTGAAGACAATCGACTCAGACATATGCCAAGCTCAAGCAGAGGTGGCAGAATGAATGGGGCCTTCTAAAGCTCTCAGGCTTCCTGTTTATCCACAAGTGCTCTTTTTCATATGCAGCAGTTGATGTTCTATACATGCTTTGTGTGTGAGAGAGAGTGGGAGAAGGAATAGTGCTTTGTATGTGTCTGCTGGTGCAGGAGACTCACACAAGCAGTGGCACATGTGGAGTTCCCAAACACAACAGTGCACGCAACAGACCACCTTTCAAGAGATGCTTGCTGTTTGAATGCTTTAAGAACCGCTGCTCAGACTCTAAGTCACAACATGTGTCTGTTCTGTACTTGAGTATTTGTTTTTGGAGGAGACGTGCCTAGATAATGAACCCACTGACTGATGCTCTTGCAAAGCACCCATAGGCAGACAAAATGTGAACCATGTGCACAATGCACTCCTGGAAGGAAAACCACAATGGCAGGTCAAGGAGATGTGGTGTGCAGGGCCACTGAGAGGACGGAAGTGACATATTCAGGACTTTCAACCTCTCCACAAATATAAAAGTCTGGGGAAGGCCCACATTCATGTTTTTCGCTTGTTTATGAAGCAACCGCACTGTTATTGTTTTCCTGTCAATATAAATTACTGTAGAGTGAGAGGAGCCCTCTTTCTTGTGCTTCAGGCTTTTTTTGACTGCAGCTCCAAAGCTTCTCCGTTAAAAATACTTGAGCTTAGGTCATGCATTTAACTGTCCTTGTGCACGGAAATAAACAGAGTTCAGCAACACTTTCTGTCCCAGACAAAGGCAAGTTTGAGAGGATTTGAGAAAATTGTTTGTTTATTTTTTTTTTACTGAGGGATCTTAATCACACATCACAGCTGCCAGTGCACAGGTGTAGTGCACAAGGCTGGCACAGTCTTTGTAGTTACATTTGTAACTATGTAATTACTTTACTTTGATATTGCCACACGTAGTGATCAGGAGTTCGAAAGACAGTTGAAGTTGAACACTGCTAATTTTAATGTAGAACACTCATGATTATGTGTCAAAGGACTGGACTTACTGAATGTTGTACTGTGGTTTGAAACTCTTCTTTTATAACTGGCAATGGTGAAGCCATGTGGAATCACTTCATTGATTTCTGCTTGAACCATAGTGACCGAAAGAAAGTCGCTGCAGCTAAATTACAGCCCAGGATTGATGCCCTTTATGTCCAGGGTAGGACAGTGAGACGGATCATGTGGCTTTCTGGTCTTTGCTATCTTCATCCTCCATCTAAACACAAAACATCTTTGGAGAAAAAGAGACCCTTTGGATCTTCTTTGTAGCTCTAACAGGGAACTGGCACTATTCTCCACCAAACTCCAAAAGAGAAAAAAAATGGAAACAAAATGTGGACTTGCCTTCCAGTTTGTGCTGCAAAAAAAAAAAAAAAAAAAAAAGAAATTGGACAAGCCGGTCAAGAAGGCAATATGAACCATGGAAAGACATCCCCTGAAAATGCCATAGAAAGACATACTTTTACTGCCTGCTGAGAGCCCGGAGATGTGATAATTGAAATCAAGCTAACAATTATGGTTTCCATTGTGTAGAAACGTACAGAGGAACATAGAGATGCTGGCGGCAGGACTGCTCTTTTCCCCTAATGTAATGTACTTGGAATGCTTCACAGAGATGGCATATAGAGTCTTAATATTTCTCTAGAGTGTTGTGACCGCCTGTACTTACGTGGAAAGGAGCTTTTGCTTCTCAGCAGATATGGCTCCAACATGTTGCTAATAAGTCAGAATTGTGACGCATTGAAGACATTTCGTAAAGGGCCTGTTTAAAGTTTTCCTCTGTCACTTTATGTTAGACGATTGTTTTGGATTGCACAGCTTTCGGTTGTCTCATGATGATCCAGTCTGGTTTTAGACAAAGACAGTGGAAAGTTTTTTTTTTTGACTCCTTTAATGTTTCCCTGAGCACAGTGGCTGTAGTGTTTTGTTTTTGAGCGCTTAAAACAACATCATGTCTGTTTAGCAGTTAGTCTTCCACCATCTCAGAAACACAGGCTTTTGAAATCTTATGCAATGAGGAGGACTAGGTCCATAAACAGGGCAAGTCCTGCACAGCGAGTTCCTCACCTGCTATTTCTTGTAATCAGATCATCAGTACTGTTCTCTGAATAGATGCACAGTGTCCCAGGCTAGAGGTCTAGCATCAATTTTCATGTTCTCTTTATGCAGGTTGAGATGAGGAAAGAGGTTGGAACAGCAGGTTCCTGATCACCTGATTAGGGATGAAAGAAACCAGAGCCTGTCCAGCTAGCACTATAAGCTCCTCGATTATCTGATTTGGCATCTCTGAAAATCGCAGGGTATCTTGAATGCACAGTAAGCTAACAGCTTATTTTCATCTCACATGTAGGTCATTATTTTATACTGAGATAGGCTAAGGGGCTGATATTTATTCTAGTTGCTGCAGTTTTTCCATGGACCACAGCATTGCCCTGACCTCTACTCGTTCTACCCTTAGCTTTATTCATCTATGTAGTTACAGTATGTAGTCAAGTCGGGCGACAGCCTCGCAAGTGGAGTTGACGGATGATGACTCAGAAGAGGATTACTTGTCTTTATACAGTGTGAAGCCTTAGGCGCTGTTTAGACCGAATGCGGTTTTACCCTCCAAAAATGCAAGTGTTCCAAAGTAGTGAGCAGTAAAAACATGCAAGGTTAAATTATGTGCATCTTGTTGCTATGACAGCAGATATTTGGCTAAACGGCTAACTCCCTAGTTAGCTAAAATGGCAGCTAAGCAATGATCCATTGTTGAAGAAGATGTGACTTCAAAAGTTTAACCAGTTTTAACACTTGAGCGCCTTACGTTTTTAGGCGCTTACGTTAAAAATGTTCACGTTTTTAGCGCATCCTGTGCGTCGGTCATATTCAATGGTCAATGGTCGTGCTCATCGTTCCAGAGGGAAACAATTGAATTAGACTGCCTGGAGATGAAAAAATCAGAATGCCGCCTTACACAAGCCATGAATATAGTCATGCACTGCAAGAGCAGAAAATCTTACACAATACATGTGGCATCAGTTTCTTTCGAAGACCCATTCTCTGTTTGGCTAGCAGGGTAACCTTTAAATAATGTATTTTCCTTTGCATTGAAAGAGAACTAGTACAGAGTCTACTCAATGTTGATGTTGAGAGATGGCCCGCCCATTGGCCCATTGTTCAGTGCTGAGCAGTGACATTTAGAGTTCCACACGTATGAGCATATATGGGATTGAAAGGCGATGCACATTATTCTGTGCTCTTCATCAGGTTTTTGTGGGGAAATGGTGAGGAATGGTTTGAAGGGCTGCATGCCTCAGTGTGGTTAAAAGTTATTTCAACACTGGGTCACAGCTGCTCCAGGAAGATTACGTTGGGATGTGTGGATTGCAAGCTCCTTATTCTGCTGCGGTCTGGTGTCACCCAAAGGTGTCTGATGCACTTTGCTGTCATGCTTAAGTGGCCTTCCCCAGTATTTGAAGTTTCCAATTCTGCATTCAGATTAGCAGCTATCTCTTGTCTCTGGGCTCCAATTATTCTTGGAAGCTCAATTTGTTGATGTTGTTGTTTTTATTATTTTTTTGTTTGTTTCTGGTTGTTGGTTTGTGTGTTCTGTGTTCTTGGTTTCAGGGTGACCTGGCACACCAGGGAGCTCTAGATTGTTTGTGTGGTGAGTAAATCCAGCTGGAGCCAAGAGTCATTGTGCTCAGTGAACTGAGATCTTGGCTTGGAAAAGTATACTCCCTCATTCCACAAAGGTATGGGAGTTAATTGGTAAGGCATCCACAAGATGTGAGGTTGCAAGGTCTTTTCCTCAAACATTATAAACAAAACTACATCTCTATGCCTGTCTGGTTGCAACAGTCACTGAACTCCGAACTTACTATCATAAAAAGCCAAAGTATAAATGCTATTCATTTCAGCATGTACTGTTTAAGAAGGGTGATTGATATGCAGAATTCTTTTTCCAGAGACAAATCAGTATTTAATCATATTTTCATAGTGCAGCACGACAGCTTCCAGTAAAGCAATTGTTTTTAATCCTTTATCTCAACACAAGATTAATAAAATGTTCAGAAACATTCAGGCCAGAAAAAAAAAATGTAACATTCATCCGGAGGCAAATTTACTTTTGTCTTATTTCCCCTTATGATCCTGCTTCAGCTTTATGAATGCTGTTGCCTGTGTGGGCTACAGCAAAGCGGAGATGGAGGGGTGGCTGTCATCCCGTATCCCCTCAAGCCATGATCCTCAAATGACAATGGGGTAAGCCAAGCCCAGAGTCTGACTTGCAGTGAAGCAATCGGCTCTTGGGCTGCCAGACTGCAGTCAGCAATACCTCTCCAGAGGTTTCACCACACAGCTCAAACATGATAAATCCTAATAAAGCTGTCACATGATAGAGAGAAGCTTCTCCTTCAATGCCCGATTGCCTTGAGCCTCTTTTAGTTAGTATATGAACTTGGGCCAGTGCCCGCAAAATAAGGCCCAGAGTCTGCCCTGGAGGTTACTGTTGAGACATGGCTTGCGCTAATCGTGTATGTTCAATGACCCCTCAAGCCAGCCACCCCCCCTCCCCAGAGTTTAGAGGTGCCTCTTTTTACTCTTGCTCACACGTGCTCAGATGTGACACTATTTTCTTGTTCCCACTCAAACACGTTGAGAGACATGCTGTCTTTCTCTTTGCCATTCACTTGCACAACTCTCTGTGATTCATCATTATTTACTTCTGATTTGATGGCTGAATAACATCTTACTACAGTTGATGGCAGCAGTAAGACATTGTGAGTAAGTGATTTAAAACCCAACTCAATATAGACTGTGTGTATGTGCGTGTGAGGCACAGAGCGAGATCATGGGTTTCGAAACTCCTGGGTCTTGGACCAGCTTAGTCACTCGTTGTCTGTTCTTGTTCCTGACAGTATTTCAAAAGCCAATTCGAGATGTATGTTCATTCTCTCAATCTCTATTAGCAGTATTTATTAATTTATTAATAATTTATTAATTCTGCTAGTTTCACTCATGACAAGTTGCTCTACCTCTTTTGGCATGACTCATGACTCGTGAATATGTGTGGATATATTTCTTGCTTATCAATTTTGTCCCATTACAGTACCTTGGTTAGGAACATCAA
>JAVQKI010464176.1:0-14127 GCA_036025975.1 Nematalosa erebi | reverse complement strand
AGAGAGAAACATTGTGAGAAAGAAGTAACAGAAGGTAAGATGCTAATTACAGGATTGCTTGCAGGTGGACATATTGCTAATAGTTGCAAACTTCAGTCCAGTCCTATGTTGACAGATCTAACTTGGCTGGAAAATTGATCTGGTCTAACAGTCTCTCTTCCTTTTGCTGGATTCTAAAAATAGCTGCATTAATATTGTAAAGGGAATATGTGTATATACCATAGTCTGGATCATGGTATTAAAAATGTGAGGTATTGAATGAGCAATACTGGGAAGCGTGTTTCTCTTGGGACAAAACTAATTTTGATTCTTGATATATGCAGTGGGTTTGAACAGTCTGAGAATTGCTACTGCCCCACCGCAGTTTTTCACTACGTTCAATACCCACATCTGTACGTCTGGCATAACACACACCACCACTAGTGACCTTTCAGTTCCCTTCAGAAATGTACTACTTAAAGAATATGAAACGGAAAGTTACTGATCAACTTGGACTGGCTTTGATGGAATCACTATGGCTGTCGACTATGAGGAAGCGATAAATAAATTCTCTGTTTAGGCTTTTGGTTGTGTGCAGTATTGACAAGGACACTGCTGACAGGTGTATTGGCAGCCATAATCAATAAGGCTGAGTCAAAGGCCTTCAGCTCCAACTGGCCCTGGCAAAAGAAAATTGAGGTGGATGTGTATGTAAATTCTTATACTGTACAAGGATTCTTCAGTCCTTCAAGATTGTTTCTCCTCCATATCAGCCTCTTTAAATGTCCAGCTGAAGGCAGGGTTCCAGAAGGATTTGTTTATGGTCTTCCTCTCCTCCATGAGAAAAAAAAGAGCATTTTCTTGCAGTTACATACATGACGGCTGTGCAACTACCTTATGCAACCTTACACAACTACCTTCAGATTTCAACGGTCATGTATCTTGATATTATCCAGCAAAATCAGAAAAGAATAAAACAAAGACGTGTATCCCTGCTGGTAGTTCACACATCACTGAGCACATCCAGCAAGGTGCCATAAGGAACCCGGTTTGGCTAAAGACATGGTAGTCACAGAGAGAGCGCCAGTGGGAGTTTGCAGGGACTTAACCATAGTAAGGGTGTGTGTGTGTGTGTGTGGGCATGCGTTTGTTCTCCTTCAGCACACTATCACCCGTCCCTTATCTAAACTCCCCAGGAGACAACGTGTTTATAGGTCCATGTTTAAATATTTCCCCCCAACCAAACCCAACCCAACAAAGCATACACACACACACACACACACACACACACACACACACAAAGAAACACAAACACACCCTCTTTGCTCAGCCCTATGTCGCTTTATGCGGCAATTTATTTTAATGACAGGCTCAACGGGTGGTGCTGTTTGTAAGCCAGCAGCCGGGAGGGTGGATATACAGTTTTATGTATACATTTATCGCACCAGCAGTGCTTCGTTCCCACCTGGCACTAGCGTTGTGCTTGTCCCGCGAGACAACTATAAATAATCTCCATTACTTTGGCTTCTCAACCCCTCCCAAACACTGGTGTCTAAGCCCTTTCTCCTTCCCAGAACCTCGCTCACTTCTGAGTCATATCAAGATGAAAGTGTCTTTCAAATTTACAAAAAATGTAAATGCAACCATGAGGTGCCACCCGAGAGCTTGGGCTTGTTAAATAGCTTGCTGAGGAGCCGCGGGGAATGAGAAGGCCCTCCTGCCCTCCCGTTCTTTCGCTTGTGCTGATAGGACCTGCCGGATTCACAAGGGGAAAAGTTTTCCATCTTCTCGGAAGCGCGTGCCACTAGCATTCAGGACTGCTGAGCACTCGAGCACTACCACCTGATGTAAAATTGTTTCCCTCAATGCAACCTCCCACCAGTAGGGGCATAACTGAGCTTAGTCTGCTCTTAGTATATAAAAACTCCCACTGTCATTCTATCCTGAGTGACACGTTCACTTCCATTGCCGTAATCTCAACCATACAGAGCCCTGAATGCCCATTTAAATTTTTGCATATAAGAGGGAGCAAAGGCAAACAACAATAACAAAAAAAAATCATTCATATTAAAACACAAGGAAGCTCCCTGTCAGTCTTGCACCCACAGCAACATGACGTGGGCGCGGCTTTTCATGAATGCAATTAACTCTGAAAGATTTGCTTTGTCGTTTCATTTTTTAATTATGCTAAAAATAAAAAGGCCCTTTAATGTTCTTTGGGAGCGGGGAGATTGCAGATAGAAGTGAGGAGCTTAACACGCTTGTCCTTTTTCAGGATTCTGTTTATGGGAAAACAGAATTAAAACGCCCACTTCATGAGAGGGGACGCTATCAGAGCTGTCATCTTGGGCTTGCTTTCTGTTTGAAGTACAGAAGAAAGGTTTTCCTCCAGGAGGGACTGAGTCTCCTTGTTCCTGGACCCCAGGGAGAACTGTGCCAGTTCGGTTTTGTTCCAGCTGAGCACTTTAATTAATTAATGATTAATTAGCGTTGATTTAACCGTTAATTGAATCCAGATTTGGATATGACGCCTCTTGATTGTTTGTGTCTCGCTGGAAGAGCCTTTTGTTGTGTCTCAGAGTGGAGGTGCTGGTTATCCATTGCAGCAACATGAAAGACAAACTTCCACCTGGCTTACCAGCTAGCAAAAGTCAGTCATGTGTTTATCAACCACTCTTGCAGCTTTTTTGACTCGAGAGACAAAGGATACAGCTAAATACGGTGCCACTGTGCTCCCAGCGAATGTGAAATGTGAATGGACCTCAGTGTGAGTGCAGCCTCAGTGCTGTCACATAATTGAGACTTCATCACATCAACAAATGTGAGGCCTGCTGTTGACAGCTCATCTCTTTCATGGTGAAAAATAGATGCATAATTGAAGCATCAGCTGTGAGACAGATCTGCTGTCGATTCGGTGTCTTCAGGCCACATGTCTGGGAAAGGCGGTGAACGTGAGGCTGAAGCCGCTTTGTCTTATCAAACAGATTTCAGTGCGAGTGAAAGAGCAAACGAGCCTGGCTGCTCATGAGCTTCATCGCCTCCAGTCCAGAAACCTCATTCAAATGGAAGTCAGTGTGGCAGCCAGTCTCTTCGGAGGGTTGCTACCTGTGTAATTACAGCCCAAACAACTTCAAAACCTCCTGCTCTTTATGCAAGACGAATGAAGCTGGAAGATAAATTAAGCAAAGGAAGAGAGAGGAGGGATGGATGGATAGATGGATTGAGAGAGGAGAGAGTGTGAGTATGAGGGAAAAAATATAAACAAATGGGATCATGCAATTAAATGTTCACTCTTTAAAAAGTTATATTTAGAGGACATGAGAAGGAAATGCAAATTGCGTTACATAATTCTTGTTTTTATGATCCTTGTCCCTCAGAGAATAATAATAAAAGTGTAAATGAACATGAAATCAAGAGGACACAAAGGAAGCGACAGCAAGCGGCCCTTGTAGGATGGTCGTAGCAGCAGTACTCGGCATCACAGTCAAGTGCCAAAAGAACCAACTGCTGTAAAGGGATTGCTCTCATAACAGTATTTAAGTGCAAGCACAGAACTTGGACCTGATCTCATGACTTCTAAATACAGGGTATATAAACAGTGTGCATTCTTACCAAGCCAATTCTACCACGTCTTCCCAACATGCTTGGTAAGAATGGAGTCATATTCTTCCTCAACCTTATGAGATGCTCACTCTCTTGTAGGAAACAAGCAGGTTGCCCTTGTCAACAAATACACAACCATGGAAACGGCTGGTTGTTGAAGCACCATTAGGCTTTCTGTGATGACGTTCTCTCAAGGGACAGCATGTTGAGATTGTAACAATCAGCACCCAGCTGGTTATCTCAAGGAGCTTCTGCCAAAGCAGAAGTGAGCGTGTATCTGGACATCTCGGAGTCCTTTAAAAGAGACTTTTAGGTTCAGAGGCCTGGAGAAGCAGACAACTAGAGGAGTATTAGAAGCGTCACGTCCCCTCTAGGCTTTGACTGACATTGCAGGATGACAAGAGTGCTCTTCTCAGTCACTCCTTTGCACTCTTACTCTCTCATTCCCTCACTCATCCATATCATAACATGCCATATCACTCATTCTCTTCACACACAGACCCGAGAGAGGGGGTGGGGGCACATTCTAAGATGACATTCTGACAAGGGGGCTGAAGTCATAGCCACAAAGAGTTTGGCAGGGAGCAGAACAAGGAGAGACAGAGACAGCCAGTCTGACGCTGGGATTGATGGAACCGGGGCGATGGATGGGGGAGTTACGAAACCAAACACACTAAGACCAGGGAAAGAGGTATGAAGCCTTGAAGATGAGACAGAGGGTGCGGTGGATTTTCCCTCTAGCCTGCAGCCAGAACCACTCATGGGTGGGTGAGGGAGAGTAAAAGAAACAACAACAGCGACGGCAACAAATGAACAGTCAGACGCTGCAAATTGGATTGCCACTTCATCCCCCCCTTTAGCCTGGCCCGCACACAAGCAGTCAGATCTAGTGGCACTTCATAATGCCTGCTGACAAGAGGAGAAGAATTACCAGATGCTCTCGGAGCCTCTAATCTAATGGCACACCACTTTGATTCGATGTTCTGCTGCCCCTGCGATTGAGATCTGAGCTCGTTCTTAATGCAATCCAGTCAGGGAATGCGAGCTACTAGCAATAGCACAGTTATGCTAATAAGGGCTGGGATGACACGGCGTCTCTTTGCTCTCGTGTGACAAGCCCAGGGGGTTACAGCCAAACCTCTCCATCACAGCGGCTACAGCTGTCTGTACTGTACGCTGGAGAAGCATGGTGTGGAATGGAGAGTTCTGTTAGCACACGCATAAACAGGTAATCTTACATGCACATACGCTACGGAGTATAAATACACCCCCACACATCTGCTCAGGGACGTGTCTTTACACACACACACACCAGCTTGTGAATGTGCATGCACACTCACACACACAGTTTAGAATTTATTGGTCTTTGGCATGTTTATACCTCTCCTATGGCCTTCTACTGCTGATTGTGGATGGAGGTAAGGAGAGGTGAGGAGTGAAAGAGAGAGAGAGAGAGAGAGAGAGAGAGAGAGAGATTTGACAAAGGAAAGGAGGGGTGGGGTTCTGGAGAAAAAACTGCAATTGAGGGACAAAAAGAGCGAAACCAATCTGCTGAGGCTGCACAACAGCCCCAAGACAGGATTCATAAAATAGCAATAACAAATAATACATACTCTCTCTCTTCCTCTCTCTCTATTCCCTGACACACACAAATACACACACACACACACACACTCCCTGCACTGCCAACACCAACTAGACACATGTACTGTTAGCAGCATGAGCTAATATACACCCGACACCATTTCCGCATCTAAAATAAAATGTAAGGATGATCACTATGATAGATGAGATGTATCATACACGTTATGCACAGTGAATAAAGTGCCAGCCTCACAAACACTCTACATAAACACTCTCCATTGCACCATGCATGTGAGTAAACACACGCACACGCACACACACACACACACACACACACACACACACACACACTAATGGCTTTTGGGTTGTCAGAGTGAGATTTATTTTCTTTTCTGGGAAAACAACATGTTGGCTGGATTGTGTGTTGAGATCATGTGCTCGGCCCATGGGCTGATGAATGTTCCAACACTCTGGGTCCTCCAGCTTCAGTGCCAGTCTGAGGAGGGTGGGGCAGCCCACATCTTTACTTAATGAGGAAGCTGAAAGAGAAGAGAGAGAGAGAGAAGGGATGAAAGACTGAAAATAACCGTATAAGTACATGAACAGAGGCAGAATGAAGGAAGGAAGTGTTGAGGGAGGTAGAGAAAGAGGATGAAAGAAGAGCGAAGATTAGATGAGTGCATTGGAGTGTTTGAGGGTGTGTGTGTGTGTATGTGTGAGAGAGTAGATGAGAGGAGAGCAAACGAAAGTGTGATTATGCCGTGATGAGACGGCAGACTAACCCTGTCATCTCGGCGCATTATCTCTCTGAAGGCACTGGCGACACCCCAGACGCAAGGGCTGTTTGCAAAGTCCCCCCTCTGTCTTTGTCTCTCGCTTCCTCCTTTCCTCCGTCTCATCTCCCTCTCTTCATTCTCCCTCTCTCTCTTTTCTCTCTCTCTCTTTCTCTCATCACAGCTCACATTGAGGGCCTCATTACAAGACCATCAGTCCCAGCACAAAACAGCCATCACACCACAGTAGCACCATGTGTGCTGTACTGAGCAGCAGCAAGTTCAAAAAAAGGACCTCAACACCCTCAGCCCCAAAGTCCACCCCACCATGCTGGCCTACAAAGGCAAACCAAACTGCAGTAACTACCGTTAGCATAGCTACCTTATCCAACACTGAAAACATTAACCTACTGTACCTGCTAATTACAACATATTTACACTTGTGACTATCATAAAAATCAAATCAATGGTCTGCAAGAACTCAGAGTTTGGTTTTAAAAAATATATAATAATTTGCATTATTTTAGCAAATACTGCAGTCTGCCGATGCAACAGCATTTCACTGGCTTAAGGTCATCCTCAGGCAGAGCACAGTATCTGCATTTTTGGTACATTTAGGTTCAGGTCAGATGAATCATCAAGATTGATATTTCACTGTTCCCGTAGTTACTGCTCTTTGGCTTTGTAGGGCAGCATGGTCTAGCCCTCTCCACCTTCATAAGAGGCTTCCAGAAGCCCTGTGAGTCACTAAGAATCTGTTCCATCTGAGCCTCAAAAGCTGCCTGTCATTAAGAGCTTGGTCTCAGCTATGCTCCCTTTGCTTGCCTTTGCTGATTGGCATGCTGCTCCTCGCCAGTGGTAAGCCATTTGGGTGCTGGGATGCACTGGGGTGCGAAAGGTGCCATGGTGGTGCATTCCATTTCTGGCAAACGCGTCAAGTCGGCAACTTTTTATCGCTCCAAACTCACTGTCACTTTGGCAGCGATTACACACATCAGTCCCCATGTTAAGATCCACTCCCTGATGGCAAAGCTGAGGGGGCTTCAGCACGGTTAAAAATGGGTTCAGTCATGGATGTAAAATAATGATGACTTGCATTTTTCTTCCACTTGTCTAGTGGAGTTGTCTAGCAGTAAAATGGAGTAATCTTAGTAAGAACACATCCAGGGGGAAAACACCATGAACTATTTATGGTTATGCTTACTTCAATCTGTCGGGGAATGCATAGACAGTTTGTGTAATCAAACTGAACCATATGCACTCTAACTCATTATTTCTTCAGGTTCTTTAGTCAAGACAAATATGTATGTGTGTGTGTGTGTGTGTGTGTGTGTGTGTGTGCGCAGGGGGGTTAAGGTCAGGTTCTAAGCCTGTGCAATGTGGGACACTCGTTTGTAGCTAATAAACTAGAGAGCTTCATACCTGTAAGGATAGCCATGGTACTTGGACCTGAAGATGGAGAGCAGGAAACTGAAGAAGAAAACCACCAGACCAAGGCCCACCAGGCAAATGACTACAAAAACAAACACACATACCCTTTAATTAGCATCTCTTCCATTAACGCCCCACAGGACACTGGTGTAGAGATCACAATGGCAACAGCCCTGGAAATGAAATAAACCAATGAATAGAGGACAAGTGAACAAATAAAAGGACGGTGATGATGATAATTAGTAGGCGTCAATGAGCTTTTCCATTAGAGGATTACCCGTATGCTGTGAACTTTGATCTGGGCATGTTTTGATTCATTATCTTTTTTTATAATCCCGCCGCAGACGTTTTAAATTAAGCCCTGACTAACGAGAGAAATAGTAATCAGGACATAAAGCTCTCAAACAGACAAACACAGCACGGAAGTGTGGAGTCAGCGGCTTTGGCTCCTTGTTTTTCTTCCTCTCTTCTCCACAAATCAGATACCCTTTTAACATAATTTAAGCCCTGCGCTGTTTCACACTGAGGGGATTACACTTTGCAAAGATTCCCTAGCAATCAAGGCCCACATCAATATCCCTAGACAAAAGAGCGCTCCATCAAAATTCAATTATGGCCAAACAATGAGAATATCAGGTAGATGCACAAGTTGGGCCAGGTGTGTGTATGTGTGGTAAAGAAATGTACTTGTTCCTTTAGAGTAGATCCAAAATTTCCAGAGTTTTGTTGCTCACATTTATCCTTTTCTCATAACTGTTAACTGAAGTGGTAACACACATACACACACACATACACACACACACACACACACACGTAGATACACACATGTGAAAGTGAAATGAAAACAGTGGCAGCTGTTGGCCAAAATGAAAAGCTAATCTGGCGTTAATCAGAGCTGTTTAACCTCTCCTGAGCAAGGGCGCGTCCAATTACACCACTGCCGTCACTGGCTAATTTCCAAATTAGTCATCCAGAAAAAGGCTTGTTAAAACTGAGAGCACTCCTTGCGCCACAAGAGGTGTGAAGAGGCGGGGCGAACGGTCTATGTGTGTGTGAATGAGTGTATGTGTCCATGTTTGGCTTGGGGGTAAAGAACGTCACACACATGTGCGCGCTCTATAAACTCTGGGGAAATGCAAACAGGTAGGAGAGATGTGACCTTGTTTAGATATAAAACATACACACACACACACGCACACACACATGCAAGCCCACTGCAGAACAGATCCCAAAGGCTGTGGAGTTGCCTGGACTGGGAAGCGAAGAACTATTAAAAGCTGGATGTGTGGCTGAGCGAAGGCGACCCGCTCCGCTCCAGTGCCGCGACACAAAGCCCGCTGTCGATCGATACAGTGATAATTAAGGAGCTGCTGGGGTGGTGAGGCACAGGAGTTAATTGTGTGTGTGAGTGTGTGTGTGTGTGTGTGTGTATAGAGAGTCCTACAGTGGTCGCTGGGGAAGTCATGTTCACGGCAGGGGGCTCTATTAGACCTCTATGGCCGGGGCAAGAATTTTCACACATAACACAACAGCACAAGAAATAACTTTAATACAAATACACCCCTTCCCCTTCAAACCTAATGATTTAGGCACAAAATAAGCATGGAAAACTCCCAATACATTGATTTGGCACTCCTGAGGGTGTTCAAGTAGAAATAGTTTTATTCTTGTATGCATTAGATGACCACGATAGCATTTGCAGTGGATCCAGCTAAATGACTGTACATCACCTCTTTCATAAAATTTTGACCCACTGTCTGAAGAGCTGCACGCACATCACTTCAACCTTTGTTTAGAGCTCATCCACACTGTCCTGTGGGATTAAGAAGCCCCTGTTCTGCTCAGGGATGGACTATCCCACCACAGGTCTTCAGAGCTAGCAACACCGTCAAACAACATTTTCAAAAGGGATAAAAAGAGGCCAGAGGCTATAGACTTAAGCTTTTCCATCTTAACATTTCCAAAGTAGTGAGGGTTTTTTTGTGTCCTCCTTTGGCTCTTTTCAGTTTATTCACATTTCTATGTCTCCCACGGTTTCAACTGCCGAGTTTCCTTAGCAACAGATGAGTTTGATCAACCGCCAGCTGTGCCCTAGTAGGGTGCTTTTATAGGGAATAAAAAGGAAAATAAAGTTCCTCAACAAAGTTGGTGGAGTCCTGTTTTTCAGTACTATTTGCTCTATGTAGTTATAACAGTTTCTAAGTGCACTATTATTTTGTGGGTTGTTCCAGTTGAACGCTTTGGTCCCTATCTGATGAAACTGCCCTTCACAGCTTCACAGCATATGGCTCACTGAAACAGTAGCCACTTCTAAAAAGTGTGGAACTTCATGAGACTCTGTTGAAAAAACCAAGCGCTTCCCTTGGGAATCTCATTCAGGAGTTTTTACAGATTTTATACAAGTCAGCCTTTTTAAACAATAATAATAATTACAAAAAAAAAAATTGAATTTGCAGTTTTACATCATTATAGTCTCAGAGTACCAACGCCAAAAATAGTAGGCTGCAAATGTCTGCTATTCAGTACATTATTTTAGATCTATTAGTCACATGACTACAGAGGAGAGGGGCTCAGTCCCTGCAGCTGACCCACTATAAAGGCAGCCTTGGGCAGATTCGGGCATTCTGTCCGGAGTCATCAGGCCAGGCAAGGGTGAGCTCACTCACTGACTGCCTGACTGTCAGCAGACAAGATCATCATAGCTGGAGAAAATCATCTCTCGAGACACAGACTTACAAAGAAAGTACATTTTAGCCTGATGCATCAAACGCTTCACTTTGTGCAACGTGACTGAAACCTATCAATTGGCATATGTTCACTCCACAGTGGGCAGATACTTTCTGTTTCAACCAATCACTACTGTTTGGCCGTGAAGTATGTTACTGAGTCAAAGCTCAGAGACCGTGCGAAGCGAAGCCTGCGGCTAGCTCGCTGACCAGCGGTGGAGCTAAATGAGAAACTGACTGGAAGCACTAGGCGGCTCGAGCCTGGCTAAGTGCACTTGCCAAACGCCGTGAAATGCATGGGCAGCGCCAGCGTGCACTACAGTACGCGTCATCATAAGGATGCATAAAAAGACCTCTTCTCTGGGTACAATATATGTTTGCCACACACACTGACCGTGCAAAGTATGACAGCAATTCTGGTATGACTTCTTTTTACCCTAAGTGCATGGTGCATTGCTGCTCATTCTTTCCCCTCACTGAGGGAACTTGTCTCACTTATCTCCCTTCTTTGTCCTCCACCAACATTCTTTCTCTCTCACCTTTTCCTGCTTATCTATGCAGTGTGGGTGTTCCTACTGCATACATCCCCTGTTTAAGACTCAGGTACACACACACACACACACACACACACACACACACACACACACACACACACACACACACACACACACAGAAAGTTTGCTGGCATTGGCGGCAGCATAATGACATTATTATGATTGGGATATATATGCATAACTGTCAATTAAACGCAACAGATGCAAAGGGGTAGGAGGGGTTGTTGAGCCACCACAGCTCATTTTAATTGGCAGGGGCAAGCTGAACCCCTGACACCTTACTGCAGTAAAGGTATGCTTGTATGAGTGAGTGTGTGTGTGTGTGTGTGTGTTTCTCTCTATGTGGACTTAGTTTATGTGCGTGTGTGTCCACGTGCCAGAGAATAAATTTGATTAATGACTTTCTCAGACACCACCCGCACTTGAGGCAATTCTGCGTCATGTTATAACTGAGGTGTTGTGATTTAAAGGTGCATAAATACATTATTTGTGTGTGTGTGTGGTGTATGTGTGTGGTGTATGTGTGTGTGTGTGTGTGTGGTGTATGTTTGCTCTCTTGAACATTCCATTCTAAAAAGGCAAATATCTATTACAGGTTTTGAGCTATTGCAGGACTGTTTTGGATTATAGGAACACCCACACACTCTCGCATCAGTGAAGCAGGAACAAAACTTAAAGTAAGGAGTCAAACACAGTATTCACAACTAGATTCTCTGGCTTATGCTTCATTTTGCATTCTTTCTGGCAGTTCTACACACCTTCTTCTAAAGGGGTCAAGTACGGTATGCTTGGCTGAGATCAAAGTTGCCCGAGATAAGATTATAGCCAAACTGAAAGAGCTAAATGGAGGTGATGATGATCAAGTTAGTGCAATGTTGACAAGCATGGCTGATGCCGGCTCATAAATGGCAGGCTCAGTTCAAGGGGAGCGTTAGCAAGCAGTCATAAAAAGGCTGACTTGCACCTACTGTGCTGATACTGAGGAAAAAGCGACTAAGTCATTGCCACTGTTCCACAGGAGACCATGGAAAAGGCTGTGTCAGAAACTGTTCCCTACACTGCAAATATGGTTGATTGTTCATAAAGATGTACCAACTCTTTCAGGTTTTCCCCGAATCAAACACGCGTTTCCCAATATTTTTCTATGCCTGATGCCACATCCTCTAAGAGGGTGTACAGCAAATGTCTAAAATACACACAGGCACAGACACACTTTATCATTTAAAGGGAAAATGGAAGGTCTGCTACACTTGCAAAAATCCATTCAACAGCCTTCTAGAACCTTCCCAAACGACATAATTGCTCCCATTACTCGTTCGTCAGATGAGTCCTCCATGCCGCCTGTCGTGGGTGTCTAAAATTGGAATGTAAAGTGTTCCCAAGTTTGCAATAGAGGTGGATTAACCCCCCCACCCCCACACCCAAAATAACTTGTTAATTTACATAATACGCATAAATCACTCTATTTGCATAGCAAAGGAGCAGACTGGAAAAGAAAGAAGATGTAAGGGCCATCAAATCAAGTGTTCTTGAAGCACAATGCCAACATATCCCATGGCTGAATGAGGGAGAAAAATACGGGCTGAGGGCACGTTTGGGGGATGGGGTTGGGGGGTGCTGTGATTGCATGTAAGAAAAATGTGTGTGGGATGTTTTTAGTACATCTACAGTATAAAGAGGGGCATGTGGTGCAGAAGAACCTAATCCCACATTTAACACACTCTATGATTGCACCTCTGTCTGCATGCAATCACACAAACACATTTAAGAAGAAATCCTGTTTGAATCAATCCATAGTACTTTTGTTCCAAATCACTGAATGCTGTCGGAAGGAATAGAAACGCAAATATCTGATACAACATCGACCAAATAGTGACTAGGCAGTTAACACTAACTAAATGAGACACAGTACCTCACTTTCAGCAAACGTTAGTTGCCGGTTCATCATTCTGTCTAAGTTGTATCTTAATTTTCACGTTCTTTTTCCTACTTACAGCAAGCAGTGGCCTTGAACAGGGCTATAGATTGATTCACACCGGAATTCTCCTTCAATGAAACAAGGAAAACATATGTATTTAAACACAGATGAATGGGCACTTAGACACATGAAAACATTAACACTAAGCCCTCTAGTAAACACAGAGACAGACAGACAGACAGACACACATACTTAAGTCATGTCAGTGATATAATGTCAATGGGTCAGCACATTCTATAGCATAATTAAAATAGACTCACTCCTCCTCTTGCCCACGTCTCCTTTGGAGGTGGCCGCCTCATTCAGTAGGACCATGCCCATGGTGATTGCAGCATCTTAGGTTGTTGTCAAGGAAACAGTTGGCAAAACATGGCCCAAACTCAGGAGGATTTATTGCTGTTGCTGCCGTGTTGTTTTGGCTGTTGTCTGCCTTCTCAGCTGTGTGTCAGTGAACACAATCCTTTCTTCCCGTTTTTCACAGCATTTCATGATCCAGTGAAGCGGAGATGCCTTGTGTTGAAAACAGGGCTTTGAGCAACTCCTGGGTCTCTATGTGAGTCCGTGTGTGTGTGTGCACACATTCGCACGTGACTGTGTGTGTTGGTGAAGAGTGTGTATGTATGAGATGGCAGCCTGAGGAAGCCTGTTAAAAACAAAAGGTGTGTGGTGATTGCAAACACCTCTCAGCTGCTGGGCTACAGTGGCCCCTCAAGCACTGGGGTTTGTTTGACAGAGGCACCCCTACAGGTGCCGACTTCTCCACTTTATCATTTCAGTCAGATAGGAGTTTCTCATAGCGACGAAGGGGGAAACACACACACATACAGAGTCAGAAGCTTCAATGAGCTTCTGGGAGGTCTCATCAGTGGGTCTCGGAGTGGACTTCAAAGGCTGCCTTGATAGACAAACAGCAAAGAATTCTGTGGGGGTCTTAATGAAAAAAAAAATAAAAAACTGAATCATGTGAGTCCTCAAATGAAGCTTGAATGCACTAGACACTGCAGTGGGGAAACGCCTGGAGGTGAGATGGGAGCCTAATGAAGCGACCCAGAAGAGCATTCTAACAAGGCAGGAAGGCATGGCACGGCATGGCACAGCCCAGCCCATCAGCACGCTGAAGCACAGGCAATCTGCTGCCACATCTAAGGCCAGGGGTTGGAGTCAGATTTGGATTTTCAGATATGAAACAAATCCATAAACACTCAGGTAAGAACACTGAGTGGTGAAATGGCTGTAATATAAAGAGCATTTCTCAAAGGGATGGAGAAAGTGTTGTGTTTACCAATTCTGGAACTTTGTGTTTGTAATTATAGTGTCAATCAGGGAAAATAAAAATAATAATAAAAAACATTTAAATGCACAAGACTAGCTTTTTAAATTCCTCCAGGGCTCTACAGTTTTGACTCTCTTTTAGTCAAGTTTATGAGCATGTCAGCCATTAAAAGTCCTGAAAGAATGGGACCCCTCCAGAATTAAATTAGGACACTCAATATGTGAAT
>JAVQKI010464071.1:0-10364 GCA_036025975.1 Nematalosa erebi | reverse complement strand
TACACTGATTTACACAGAATTCTGTTAATGTGCTTGCCTTGTTTAGTGTGTTTGTGGATGGAAAATTTGGTTACACTCTCTATGAATCTTGTAAATGTTAGTGTTTCCAGAATTATTTTTGAGCGTGTGGTATTGTGTGTGACTATGACATGGTCATGGTGCCCATAACCTCTTCCCGACACAGTACATTCTCACACATCCCCTTATGAATCACGTCACGTTCTGGCTCACCTTATGCCCTATGAAACCTTAACAATTCTCATGGACACACTCTCTGACACCCATATGCCCCCGAGACACAAACACACACAGACACACACACACACACACACACACACACACTGGTCTGCACAACCTATCTCCTCAGCCTCCATGTCTGTTTGAACCAAGCCAGCAGCCCTCCTATGGTTCTCGTCTGTGCCATGGAGACAGTTGAATTCTTCTAGAACACTCCAAATCAAGACCCAGAGGCACTGTTCCTCCAAGAGTGGTGGAAAACACAGAAAGACAAACAGTGAGATGGCACAGGTAGAGCATCTCTGGTAATGATCTGTAAGTAAGTAACCAGTCAGGTAAAAGGCTAGAGAGAGCATGCTCTCACGTGTTGATGCATGCTAATTCACCTGTCCTAGCCTGTTTACAGGCCTCCAAGACCAATCACAAACACTCATTAACTCTCTAACACCTAACTTCTGTCAACAATTACCCCTGAACGGAGCAACGCGTTCCTGTTTGTTTACGTTTGTGTGTTCTCTCACCCTTGTTACTTCTCTGTGAGCAGAGAGGGGAAACGGGGGCACCGGGGCATTAAGCTGAGGAGAGGGGCATTTCTGAGGCAAAGAGAAAACAATCGCAGGCGTAGGTTGAGGTTGAAGCGTGAGCGTGAGTGGGCCGCCGCGCTTTGATGATTCGCGCCAGCCGTCCGTCACTTTTACGCCTCTGGCTGTCACATAAACAGCCTCCTGCATATGCATGGTGCACTGGAGGAAGGAGGGAGAGAATGAGAGAGAGAGGGAGAGAGGCAGGATGGTGGAGGGATGGAGAGAGAGGGGTCGGGGTGGTGGTGGTGGTGAGATTTACGAGCTGTAAGGTCGTCACCTGTGACTTAGTGGGCTGGGAATTAGTCACAAATGGCATATTAGGGTAGCCAATCAGCCACGGGCCAGCGGAGACGGCCCTCCCCTTAGCCATAAAGATGCAGAGATATGTGTGCCCTCAGGACACTGGGGAATGATCGCCATGACCCCTGCTGAACCCTGGAGACACCTATAACCCCTAACACACATACACACGCACGCACACAAACATATATACAGACACACACCACATACTCATGCACTGTCATACAAACACATACACACACAAAATACTTGTCATACACAGACATACACAGACACATGGAATCTATTATACACAATACACAATACATGCAGCAATATAGATATTGAAATTCTGAGACACCTATTATCCACAGCAGACAAACGCATGCAACTCACATCACACACACACACACACACACTCAGACACACACACTAATAAAGATAAAGTTGTTCCCACACACCACAGCAGTGTGAGTCTGTATGAGTCATTAGGGAGTGCCATCACTCCAGCCTAATCATATTCAGTATGAGATGAAACAGCCAGACGGTTCCTCTCTACAGCTTCCAACTGAGAGTGTGTGTGAGGTGACCAGCACATGGAGCACAGCGCAATATCTCACCTGGCATACAGACACTGTAATGGTGCCCAATGCTTCTGTTTCTTTTATTCACTCACTTACATTAGTCCACTGATGAGGCACAGTGTGTGTATGTCTATTTCTGTGTATGAGTGTGTGTGTGTGTGTGTGTGTGTGTGGGTCTGTGTGTGTGTGAGCGCGTGTGTGTGTGTGTGTTGGCGTTCACTGGGAGTGTCAGCGGTTGCAGCTTGTTGCCGTCCTGATATCACTCTCCTCGGAGGAATCAGCCATTTTGGAAATGATGGATTTGGTCCGATTGAATCTCTGGCTGTTCGTCAGGGCCCCCATACTCCAAACTAATTGAGCTTTGTCGCCTACAAATCACGTCGTCCTGAGACCCTATTTAAAACAGGGCCCCGTGCGCTGCCACTTGTTTCATTTACTCCGCCTGTCTGACTGTTATTATCACTCAGGCAGAACATTTAAAATTTCAATCATGTGCTTGTTAAATATGGATGACTTCTCCTTATCCGGGTGAACTTCACACACCAGAGGGGAGGAGGGGAGAGTGAGAGACAAAGAGAGAGAGAGGAGGGAGTGAAGGAATGGGAGAGAGAAAATAGAGAGAGAGAGAGAGCGAGAGTGGAAGACAGGAAGAGACAAAGAAAGAAAGACCAAACGGATGTCTGATATGAATACTTTTTTTTTTTTTTTCCTGTTTTTCTCAGCTGGCTTGAATCGTATCAAGTATCAAGGTGGAATTGGGCCAGGTCAAAGGTCAAGCCTCTCCTGTGTGTCCGGGTGATCTCATCTGATCCTTCAAAACACAAAGGAGACGTACTAACACTGTGATACCCCAACTTTCTATTTGAATACATCAAAATGTATAACTCTGATATTACACAAAATGTAAAACTGGAGGAACTAAATATGTAATTCTGATGAATAAATCAAATGCTGTGGGTTGGAACAGGGAGTATGTAAGGCTAGGATCAAGCTGAAGTTCTGACATCAGCTTTTCAATATTAAAGATCATAAAAAAGGGCCACACTGCAGTTTTACCTGTTCAGACTTGACGCACATCCGTCTCAGGATATCTTGACTGGGGAGGAAGTTTTGCTCTTAGCTAAATTTAGCTATGCTAGCACTTAGCTACAAACATTACCATATCACATGATTTGACAAGCATTGTTTTCCTCTAGAACAGGGGTTCTCAGAGTGCCGTGGTGGTCATCCAGGGATGCCACAAAGTACTTTGAATTTCGATTTTTAATTGTCTGTCATCAAACAATTTCAAATCCATTTACATAACTAAATTACTTTCAGTTGGTTCTTCTAACTGTGGTTAATCTTTTCCCATCATTAGAAGTATTAATTAATATAGGCTAATGCTATGATGCTTAATGTTAAAGAGTTATTCTTAAACATGGTGGGAGTATAGCCTAATATAGTGGCATGGCACAATTATGCAAAGTGAAGAGGAAGTATTTAACTAAGGGGTGCTGTGAATGAAAAAAAATGTTGATGGGGTGCCTTGAGCTGAAAAAGTTGGAGAACCACTGCTCTAGAACGCACAATACATAAAAGGCCTTCAAAGAGTATATTTTGGAACCTAAATGACTGATTCACATAAAGATGAAATAGTTCTCTGTCCAGTACTCTTCTGTGGCAAAGACATTTTTTCATAAACATTGCGGCACACATGCATTCACACATTCATGCTGTAAATCCATTCAGTAAGGGAATTCATATCAGCTGTGTGAACACACACACACATAATAAATACATATTAATGTAAGACCCCAAATAATCCCTTCAAAATAAAAATAAACTGTAATACAGTGACAGTTTGAATATAATAGATCATACATGTAAAGTGATATGTCTTCCTGAATATTCCTCTGTGAGATATTCAGCTATAGGGTACATCTCTAAAAATACCCGCACCCACGGTTAAACCTTCACATGCACACAGAAACACTGACATGCACACACAAGCACAGCACAACGCAACAAAAAAGAAGACAGTGTGTTCAGTCAGTGTGCAGACTTTATGCAGGTCAATTCACCTTTATGTTTGATCGTCTTTTATATCTGAACAGTACAAACACACACACACACACACATACACACACACAGAGAAACAACTGCCCTCCCGAGCCCTAAGCCGTTGAGCAGATGTCAAAACTGATAATCCAGCCAGTGCATTTTGCCCCTGTCTGCACTCCTGTGCACTGCTCTCCAGGCAGCTGTTGATTAAGACAGAATAAGCCTCTGACTTTTCAATTCCAGCCATAATTTGGTTTCTGTATTACATTTTCGCCGGGAAGCTCGTGATGGAATTTTTCCTATCTGGGCTGGAGTAGGCTGATGACGGGCCGTAATAGACTATCGCCGGCCATATCCACTCTTATATTCCACCTCTCTCTCCTCTCTCCCTCTCTTTTCAAAATGGAAAGCTCAACATGTGTCTGTGTGGGGATGGGTGGCAGGCCTTTAAATAGACTTCAGAAATGCATTCAGTGCTGCTGATTGTTCTCTCTCCGTTCTGGCATGTCAGTGGTGCATTCCTGCCTGTGTCTTGCTCTTATTGCAACACAGGCTTTTGATTACAAGAATCAGACCGAGAAGTCCTTCTGCTCTGCCTGGGTTATGATGTGTGGGTGTGTGTGTGTGTGTGTGTGTGTGTGTGTGTGTGTGTGGTGTGTGTGTGTGTCTGGGGGGTTACTTGTGTCGGTGTATAGGTATTCTTGAATTGTGTGTGTGTGTGTGTGTGTGTGTGTGTGTGTGTGTAGCTTATATACTATGGTGAATATTGTAGATGAAAAGCTAACATAAATTGAAGGTGAAAGTTTTGAAAATAAACCAAAGAAGGTTGGCGGACAAACAAACCAAGAAAAAAAAAATGATGTGACTACTGTACGCCACTGCCACAGTTCCACCTGCAGCCCACACTGACAGTAGACACAGCTGTAAATACACCACACGCACGGGAGATCGGCCATTTAAGTAAGTCTGTGAATGAGTAGTGAAGTTGAGTTTTACTTCCAATGAAACAACGAACTGTTTAACACCCAGCCAGTCTGACAAGTCCACCACCACCACCACCACCACCACCTTCATCTTCTCCACCCTCTGCTGCGTAGCTGCTTACCGGCAGAGTCCTCGCCCGCGTTACTGTCCATAAATTCCTGCCTGCCGGCCTCTCTGCCTCCCATTTGTCTGTCTGACGCGGCCTTGCGGATTGATGTCTTTCCAGGTCATTTGTCTGTTGCTGTCCCTGCCTCTCCTCCTCCTCCTCCTCTACACCTCCAGAGCTGTGGCCTCCACAGGACTTCACTTTGCCCCCCACGCACCACTACACACACACACACACACACACACACACATACATACACGAACACTCACACACACGGCCATCATTGCCATCCGCCATCCCGCTTGATTGCGTATTGACAACAAATCAAAGCACGTAATGTATGGAGATGTTTGCTAGCCTGACACGCAGACAAGACGGACCGCCCGAGCATCGCCCAGCGTACACATGTTTATTGTGGCTGTCAGCCTAAACCGCCATTGATCCATGAGGAGAAAGAGAGAGAGAGAGAGAGAGAAAGAGAAAGAAAGAGAGAGAGAGGGAGGCTGGGTGAGGAATAATTCTCTCCATAAGCAATGCTTGCTTACTTCATGGTATCAGAAAAGGCACATATAGGTTTACTTAAGTGAAAGAGATGTGATAGTGAAAGAAAGAAGAAAAGAAAAAGTAATAAAGAAAAAAAAGAAAGGAAGAACAGAAAAGAAAAGAGGACTAGCTTAAGTAATAGACTGAGAATACGATTACAGACTCACTCTCCCCCGCGCCACCACAAACACCTCTGTTGAGCTGGTAATGTGTGTATCAGAAAACTTTTTTTTTTTTTTTTCTGCCCCTTAGGCCTCGTCAATAAAGGAATGGTACTGTGGGTTCCATTCTCTCTCTCCCTCTCTCCCTCTCTTTCCTTCAAACATACACACCCATACAGCCACACTCAGATGCACTGAGTATCTTTGAAATGGGTTTTGTATTGATTTTTGTAACTACCCTGTTAGGTGACGTTATGCCTCGGCGTGTCATTTCGTGATGGGCTCTGCCTGCAGCAGGTCATTGAGGTGATAACTGTCATTTGGAGGGACAGAAAAGCAATCATAGCTTTTTCATTACTTACTCTTTTGTCCCCTTCTGCCCCCCGTCCACGCACTGTGCTCTCCCCTCTCTCTGCTTTACCCTCCTCGACCCCCATGCCACCCCACCACCCCTCCGCTGGGATCTCTTGACACATTATGGCTTCTGTGATTTAACTGTGCTCTTAAATTAAGTGCTGGAATATCAGGCTTTAAGCTTTAGGAAAATAAACTTCATGTCAGGGGGATCAAATAGCCTGTAGGGTCAGGGTGGTGAACTCACCCAAACACGCTCATCAATTTGAGACCCGGACCTACGGATGGGGGCCTGGCCGTCTGGCCAGCTGGCTTGCAGGGTTGATTGGCTGGCCGGCTGACCGGTCGGGGTGAAGGTCTGAGCGGATCTTTGTCTGCGGTCGTGGTCAGGAAGGGTCCAGACCTGGCGTTGTGTCAGCGGAGTGTCACCATCAAAACAAGACCAGAGCGCAGAGGACACCAAGGTTACACCCTCTCTGTGAGTCTTCATCTTATAGGAGGAGAATCTCTCTGACTGTCAGTATGCAAACTAACAACACCAAATATGTCAGATATATTTGTATTTATCTTTGTTAATAATTAGTGAACCGTCAGCATAACCTTGCACCAGAATAGTTGATCAACCAAATATCATCTCACTACATGATTTACACTGTGCTCATTAGGTATCAGGGGAATACAACTCCACAAGTCCATGATAAGGGTTGTAAGAGTCTGGTTGTGTTAAAGTATATTAATTAAAATGTGACCATGAATTACAAAATGTATGCTGTATTTCTTTGCGATAAAATGTCTGTTTTCTGTGAGCGCTCAATCATTTTATGTTTAGGTCAGTGGACTCACGGCTTGTGTGTATATATGTGTGTGTGTGTGTGTGTGTGTGTGTGTGTGTGTGTGTGTGTGTGTGTGTCTGGGGTGCGTGACTCTTGAGAGATGCTCTCTCTGCTGGAGAGATGAAGTGTTTGTGTGGGGTCTGGCTGAAGGGTGTCAAGCATGTAAGCCAGCTGTGGTGGGGATGGAAAGCAGCGCTAGGCTACACTCATGTGACACCCTGTTCCCTTTGGTTCCAATCAGCAGGATGACATTACTCTTCTTTTGTATACTCGTCATTTAATCCTTCACAGTCTGTCATTCTCTCTATCTCTCTCTCTCTCTCTCTCTCTCTCTTCCTCTCTCGTACCCCTCATCCCCCCATCTCTCTCTCTCTGTGCTATCTCATACAATCCACTCCAGAGCATGCTTTCCTCTGTCCCTGTCATCACTTCCAAACTCTTCACAAATCAAGAGAGGAGAAGGCTCATCAAAGGCCATGGCGGAAATGAGAACAATGACATAAAAAGATGGATGACATATCTGTGATTCTTAATCCACAACTAAAATCTAAAAATCAAAATGAATGTGTATACTACACATTTCTTCCACAGGAAACCATGCTATTGTTTGAGTGACACACTCAAATCTGAAACAACTCAAACTCAAATGTCTGTCTGTTTGCAGTGATTACTCTTTGGAATTATTACACCTGGCGGAGTCAGAAGATTGAGTATTTATGCTTGTACTTTGCACAGAATCTCTCCAAAATGGGCCGAGAGACAGAAAGAGACATAGATGAGGGCAGGGAGGATAGTGACAGAGAGATGGTGACAGTATCTCTCTCTTTCTCTCCCTGTGTCAAAGAAAGAGAGAGGGGAGAGAGGGAGAAAGAGAAGGAGAGGGGGGAGGGGGAGAGAAAGTGGCATGGAGTTGATTAGTGGTCTGCACTTCAGTGACCCTAGCCTGTTCTTTTTGGTGATGTTCTTCCTCCAACTCCTCTTCTTCTCTTCCTAGTCCACCCCCCACCCCACCCCACCCCATCTTGCCCTCCTCCGACTCTTGTTCATGTTCCTCTGGCCTGACGGTCACCTTGCTCATCATCAGAGCAATTATTTATGTAAGGGGAGCGGAACAAAGAGCTGGGCTCTCCTCTCCTCTCCTCTCCACCCAGCTCCAGTCCTCCGCCAAGCGCTCCTTGTAAAGCACCCCGCTGAAGAACCAAGAGGGATCGCCACTGCCAAGTTCATAATCTCATTAACGAGTCGGCATAAGGTTAGGGCCGTTTACATCACGCGCTCAATGTGACCCCCATTATTCTCAATCAACTCATCCATCCAGACGCCCCACCGTGGTGCGCTAAGGATCCTCGTCCGACACCCCCCATCCCTTATCACCATGACTTCCAGACCCCCCTCCACACGCACACACACACACACACCACCACCACCACCACCACTACCACCACACCCCAGCTGTGCGTTTGCGCTGTTCTACGGCCCGTGAGTGGCCCGGGCAGAGGTGTGACAGGGGGACGAGGCTTGGAGCAGGCTGCTCCACGGATGGCTGCCGTAATTGAAAATAATGAGGGTCACATTGAGCATATGGTCGCTGTTGTGTCCCCCTGCCCCTTCTTCCACCTACCCTCAACACACCTCCCCCTCTCTCTGCACACACACACACACACACACACACACACATACTCACACAAAAGGCCTCAGTCAAACTTTCTGCCATCTCCAGCCAAAAGATTTCACTCTTGGTGTCTGACGCGTCTGGTGTAACCATGAACAAAGAGACTCTCTCTCTCTCTCTCCCTCTCTCTTCCTCTCTCGCTCTCTCTCTCTCTCTCTCTTTACCCTTCGCCACCAACTCCACGGCCTTAATGACCGGCCTGCCCACTGTCACAGAGAAGGGCATTGCCCAGTTGGTGGTGCTCTGGCATGTCCACTGGGACTAGGGGGAGAGTTGCCACTAAGCAGTGCTCTGATGGCAACGTGGGCAGTGCCAGCTGAGTGGGGGAAGGGTGGGCAGCGGGTGCGTCACTTTCGGCTTCATTAGACGCTCGTCTCTGTCATCAGAAACGAGGAGCAGTTTGCCAACTTGTTTTTTTTTTCTGTTTTTCTTTTCTTTTCTTTTTTTTTCTCGTGTTTCGTTTTTATTTGTCCTCCGACACAGTGACCTCGGGCATGATCTGGCATGATGTGATTGTGCCAGCCGGCCAATATGCGTGTGTGTGTGTGTTTGTGTGTGTGTGTGTGTGTGTGTGTGTGTGTGAAGTGCATGTGAAATGTGTGTTCACCTGGTGTCAGAAGACATCCACTACCCCCCTGCCCTCCAAAAGCACTACCTCCTCCACATGCGGTCCCACTTGCCCAACCCCCTACACTTACAGCAAAGAGAACCAACTAGAGAAAAGAACCAGAGAGGAGGGAATGAGGTGAGCCAGAGTTTCAGAGTTAACATATTTTTCGGACGGTCATGCGATCTCGGTGGGTTAGCGGATAAATCTGGCTGTGCTGTCCCCTCGCCTCCCCATCATCCGTCACTTAATCTGTCGGAGGGGAGCAGATACTCAGCCCAACACACTTCTCCTCGTATCTACCCAGTGTGCTGGGTATCTGCTGAGAGTGGGCCAGACACTATCAGTGAACCTAACTGCCAGCAGCTCTCCTCTCTCTCTCTCTCTCTCTTTCTCTCTCTCTCTCTCTCTCTGCCAGACAGTTTCGAAACACTAATATTTTCCTCTTGTTTCCATGCGACGGCGGGGAGCGGGCGAGCTATGCTAAGGTCAGGGATGTCATTCCCAGCGTGTTGAAGGACTGATTAAATGTAGGCCTCGCTCTCACCGTATATCACTCTGGAACTAGCCTCCTAAAGGAACTTATGTCTGTGAGAGATACCATTATTTATAAGAGTACTATTCTTTATTTTCATATAGTCAAGGCATTTGTCCAATTACAATAGCTAGACAGTGGATCCCAACATTTCTGTCTGGGCTTACCGGGTGAAGTGTGTATGCTAGCTGCATATCAGTCTGTGACAGACTGGAATGATATAATTCACTATCACCTCACAAATTTCCACTGACAAATGGACATCATGTGCCCTATATATCATATGCCTGTCCGGGGACTTGGGAAGCAGCACTTTGAAACTCCATCTGCGAGTTTAATAAATAATAAAAAAAAAATAAAACCCTCCTCCACACCCTCCATCTTTACAGAGAGGCCGGATTAAGATAGACCAGTCATGGGGCTTTGGGAGCCCACTGTAAAACTGTCAATTGATTTCCTTGCATCTCAGTTACTTGTGTAACATCCTTAGGAAGCTGAATTTACGAGCGGCCCATGCGGCAGTGGCAGCATTGTTGCCGTGATACGGCCGTCGAGATGTCAACTGGCTCTCATGTTTCACGCAGAGACAGGTGGACGTGAGACGCGGTAATGCTGTGAACGGCCCCTCTGTGGACCGGACCTGATATCTGTTCATACTGTGAATTACCCATCTGGCTATAGGTCCAGATAATCTAATAATACTGTGAACTGCTTCTCATATCTACACAGATATGTTAATGTTTAGAACTCATAACACCACCATGTATATGAAGTTATTAACATGGATATTTTGATATGCTTAGCTGCCTCTCATATGAAAACAAATATATTAATAGTGTGAC
>JAVQKI010463978.1:0-17277 GCA_036025975.1 Nematalosa erebi | reverse complement strand
TTTACATAAATACTGATAGATATTATTTATATTTATATATCACATATTCCTTTCTTGTTGTATGTGGTGACAAAATGTTGTTTATGACAGTAGACATGAGTGTAGTCTGTATGCGCTCAGACACAAATACAATTCAGCAATTCTCTGTTTATAATTAAAGGGGAGCACGTTTCAGCCAAAATGGTTTTGTTAAAGTGCTTCACCCTCTCATTCAGTGCAAAAATGACAAAAATCTGTCCAGAAATGAGAGAGCTAGCCCACTAATATTGTATGCACCATACACTTGAATGCATTAAGCTTTCTGAGCTTTTATTTTGACAGTAAAGAATATGCCTGGATCACTATGTTATGCAATATTTAAGATATTAGCAGGCTAGCTCGCTCATTTCCAAACGGATTATTGCACCACATGAACGTATGTAATAGTGACTAACAACAAGATCTAGTCGTTTCCCTTTCACTGCGAAAGGACAAATCCGGTGTGAATTTGTCCATAGCCCTGTTGTTCAAGGTCACTGAATGTTGTCTGTAGGAAAAAGAATTTCAAAATTTTAAAAGTGAATGAGGCACAGTAACTTACTTTCAGTTTAATTTTGTTATTTCCTATTCAGTTAACATTCGTTATTGATTCGTCGTTCAGCCCACTGCATGTTGCATCACATTTTGTGGTTCTCATTCCGACAGACAGCATTCATTGGCCTTGAACAGCAGGGCTATTGACTGATTAAGGCTGGATTTCTCCTTTAACACATGGTACTTCTGGTTCTTTTTTAGTTTTGCTTTGACTCATGATATTCAATAGTTTTAATTGTAAGACGTTACACACAGACTAGTGTTGACCTACAGATGCTTCGGAAGGTCTGTTCCAATTCCGTCTGCTCTCTCTCATTCTCTCATGTGCTATCTCAGTCTTTTCCCTTGCCTCAAATTAGTAAACCTTTGCAATAACCCAATTTCACCCTGAGACCAAATCAGCTTACATGTGTTGATGCATCAAAATATTTAATCAACAAAATTGGAGGGAGTGGGTGCGACGGGAGAGAGAAGGAAAAAGAAGGAGGAGGAGGAAGATGAGGAGGAGGAGGAGGAGGAGGACAGAGGCTGGCTGTTGTAAGGAGCTTGGCAAAGCCACACACCAGGGATGGGTCTTTTATTCCACTTTCAATAGAACTGGAAACAAGCAGGTTAGGCTTGGCTGTGGTTCCTGGGGATGCATCCAGCCACCGGGGCTCTGTGTTTGAGCTTGTCAGCGAGGCTGCATGGGTGTGGAGGTTTGTTAAGGCAAAATGGACTTGGACTTTGGCAATAACTCTTCCATTAATAGGCATAAATGGGGATCCATGATAAGGGACGAGCAGTTCACCTGAGTTCAGATCACCAAAATGTCTTCAATGCTGCATCAGACTCATTGTAATGCATAATGCACGGCTCAAGCTAGGCCCATCCTGATGGTACACAATCGATTCCAAGGAGTGGGGGCCGATGTGTCTACTTCCACTGGCAACGCTGATGTAATATAGTGCATATATACTTACAGAAAAACTTCGCTCTGCTCAGGTCGATCTATGTTAATTTCATTTGTGTCAGAAGAAATGGGATTAGGTGTGGCTCAAAAGGTCGTATCTTGTTTATTAAACACAGGAAATGGCCTTGATATCATGTATCGTGTGTTTGATCCATACACTGGCTCTTCTCCACAAACAAACATATCTGGAATACATAATCACGACCATTATAAGTACAGATAAGGAGAAATAAGGCAGAGGAGCAGCTAATCTAACGCACTGTCTGCCGCACCCTCGGGCGGTGAACATCACCGTACATATGAAGCATCATTATCCCTCAGCATTTTCACTTGATTGTATCCAGGATCGAAAATCACTGTCATTAAACATGGCAAATAACCCGCTGATCTTCCACTGCTGACATGTGGGTTTAAAAGCAATGTGTGTATCTGCACCTAACTCTTTAGTAATCTCTAACGGCCCTTACCACAAAGTAAGGGGGAAATAAGATCAAAGCAGAGAAAAAGGGTGATGGGCAGTTTGTTGAGGAATCAGACAGTCGGAGGAGAGCTGGGGCCTGTTTTGCCTGCATATTGCTGTGCAGGCTTTTTTCCAACCTCCTCTTTCAACCTGCCTGTTAATAATTTAAAAAGAGTCAGCAATCAAAAGAACATGCAATTTACTACCTTGTACACTTCCTCATCCATATTCAACGGCCGCGCTCTATTTAAGGCCAAGTCTGACGGCGTCACGCTACACAGCATTCTGGGAAATAGAATCAAAAATCTCTTTTTGATGCTCCGTGGAGAAGAACATTGTACCCACTCTCACCCTGTGCCCCCCCCTCTCTTTCTCTCTCTCTTACTCACTCTTTCCTTTGCTCTCTCTCTCTTTCTCTCTCTCTCTCTCTGTGTCCTTTTCCCTCCTCTGTTTTAAGCATGCAATTGGTTTTGATGTCGTGACTTTTGAGATTATTTTCCCCCCAGGTTTTTGCTAGTTTGAATGGCTATTTCTGTGAAGTTGGAGGACCAACATGTATGGCCATCTATTACCACGTCTTCATCTCTCACCTGCTACTTCTGGCTAAGTCACCATCATAAACCTTTTCACATCCCACAGCACCTACTAGTCAGCCGCCCCACACAACTCACGCCTATTCAACACCATCCCACAAACCAGCTGGAGACCAAATCAATCACTCTTAACCATCCTTCCATTGTCTGTCTTTTGTCCTCTGCTTATGGTGCTCCATGCGCTCAGTAAATCTGTTCAGTGACATGGATGCAGACGTTTGTTTTGAAAAGGGCACTAGTACAGTGGTTAAAGTCTATCTATCTGGGTGGAGGAAGTAAAACAGTTTCAGAGTGGATGACCTTGGGGCTGGGATTGCTGCACAGCCTCAGAACACCCCCCCCCCACACACACACACACACACACACTCCCTGCTGGATTCATAGCCATTGTGGGTTTTCTATCTTCGAAAGGAATGGAGGGAGAAGAAAAAATGACTTTGCCGATGCTGTGAACAAAGCCCTTTGTCAAGTCTTCTGTAAATCAGGACTCCGCGTTCATCCCCCACTACCTTTTGTCTTCTGTCTCCACCTACATTCTCCCCTCCTTTCCTTTGTAGACAGAGTTCTTCCATCCATAACGTTCATTACCTTCCAGTGACCCCATGGGTGAAGGTGTCTGTCTTCCAACAGCTCCTCACACCTTCTCCTCTCCTCTCCTCTCTCCGGTCGGCAAGGCAAGGCAAGGCAAGGCAAGTTTATTTATATAGCGCATTTCATACACAAGGGAATTTCAATGTGCTGTACAAAAATAAAAGCAAAGTAAAGTAGATAAAAAGTAAAAGAAATAATTAATTCAGGCATAAAATAAAATTAATAAAGGCATAAAATGGTTGAAAAAGTTAAGGTGCACAGAATATAGAAGGAAAGTGAAATATTAGCAAAACGCATCTGAGAACAGCTTGATCTTAAGTAAAGTGCCAACAGTAGGGGCATTTTTGATGTCATCAGTAAGTTGAAGGGAACTATGGTGGCAGCCAGAATTCAAACCCACCAGGTAACTAGGTTCCATGAGTAGTCAGTCATACAGTATGTGTTATGATGTTACCTCACACGTTTTTTTTTTTTACATCCTCAACGAGCCAAAGGAGAGAGTAAAGGATGACAGTTGCCAGAGATGTGCCTAAATCTGCCCATTCTGGGTCGTCCTTCGGGGCTCTACAGCTGGTATAACCAATAACTCACTCTCTCACTCACTCAGTCATTTACTCACTCACTCACTTACTAACTCACTCACTCACTCACTCACTCATTTTCTCACTCACTCACTTACTCACTCTCACTCCCTCACAGCAAAGTCTGTTGTGTGACATGTGAGTCTCTTCAGCACACCCCCACTCCCACCCCCATACACACATACCCATCCTTGCTGTATCTCAACTCAGGCGTGCTGTAACACACATGACCCTGGTGGCCCACACATGAGGCAGCTTCCGACTTCTTGGGCAAACTGGACCAAATAGCAGGAGCTAGATTGTTTTGGTCTTTTGAAGAGTCTGGCCGGCGGAGGGCCCCCGCCATTTGGACAGGCCCGTAAAAGAGGATAGAGTGAGGCACCGGCTCCCCAATCAACAAACTGCCACCGGCTATTTTCCACTGGGGGAATTGGCTTCGCACAGGACGTGTCTCTCTCACAGCCAAATGGATGTTTAAAAGATGTGTTATGTAGAAAAATGCCCAATTTATTTTCTCTTGATTAGCATCTGACGGAGGTGACACTTTCTGTTTTTTTATTTATTGGTTTACTGTGCAGTGGCCGCTTTAGACCCCCTCTCAGTGCAACATGGGAATGCGTATCATTTAAAAGCAAGGAGTGGGGGCGGGGGTGTAAACACATGGAAGAATTGGTATTTGTTTGTGTGTTTGTGAAAGCCTGAGATGGGTGTGTGCACGTGTGTGTCTGTGTGTGTTTGTGTTGTGTGTGTTAGGGCTGGCCTCTCTTCATTCCCCATGTAACACACAAAGACCTTGGCCATTAATCAACCTTTCAGAGGGAGGCTAAAGGAATTAAAGGGCCCTCTTGAAAGGGAATTATCCCCTCCGCTCCCAACCAGCCCATTATCAAAACACCCACAGCGTGAAATTACACAGACCCCAGGTTTGCTGCACTATCCCACTTTTTCCCAAAGACGTGGACGGAACACTCAGACTGGAGAGCTGGGACTTCCACACAGTTCCGGAATTAGTGCCCAAACCTGACCCCAACCTCATCTACAACTAGACAGAGACTGCTCACAAAATCCAGAGACACCATACTATAAGAGCATGGCATTTTTCAACTAGTTTGTGCCCTAACTGCCAGTATAAGTGAAAGAGAGAGAGAGAGAGAGAGAGAGAGAGAGAGAGAGAGAGAGAGAGAGAGAGAAGAAGGGAGTGGCCCCCACATTGCATGTTTATTTCTTTGGTTCAGCAGCAATCTGGGCCACTGTGAGCTCAGTTTTTAATTTATATCTGAGCAGCACTGAAGGAAACTTACAACAAACAACAAGGGGAACAACTCACTCACTCACACACACACACACACACACACACACGCACAGATACACACTAATGTTTCCGGTGATTTCACAGGCTCTCTTGTTTAGGTGCCGAAGCCTCCTCACGTCAGTGCTTGAGCCAAGCTTGTTCACAATGAAAATGAAGCAGGGCACACAGTCAAGCAAACAATGCATATTCACCAGAAGCAGATTAAGTTATATAAATAGACACGCATGAGCGCTCGCTCGCGGAAACAATGCATGTAAACTGGGCAGGATTTGTTCAAAGGCTGGAGTGTTTAAGAAGCAAATTGATTTTGTGCCCCTCCCTCTCTCTTTTGTAGTTCACATTTCATTATCTGCGCTCAACTTCCTTTTTCTCTCCGTGCCAATTTGTTGTCCTCACTCTCTCACCCTACCCCATGCACCCCCCCCCACCCCCACCCCCACCCCCACCCTGGCTAAGCCGAGGCCACTAGCACAGCCTGATTCAACTGTGAGCTCATGTCAAGAGTTGTCCGATTGGCAGAGAAAAGAAGTTCCCCCTATATGACCCCCTTAGTGGTTCCCCAGTGCACTGTTTTAAGGCATTTGATGTGGTATTAAAACAGTGCCCCACTGTGACGTTTACGAGTTTTTCAGAGTTCAAATTTGAGGCACTAATAATCTGCCTGCCCGTGATCGATGCTCTGTTTAGTTTCTGCTTGGCATAAGGCATTTAGTAGCATTAAGTTTCTGCTTAATACCATAATATCACATCATAGTGTGTTGGCAAATGTCTTTTTGCCCAGAGTTCAGTGCATTTATTTATTTTTTTTATTATTTATTTATTTATTTATTTATTTATTTAAGCAGTGGGGTTGTTGCTGTATAGCCTTTAACCTGTAATCTGTCTGAGGATTAGGGTGTTATTGGCACATATCTGGACAGAGTAAATCCCCACCCGTGGGCTTTGAAACTGATGGGTGCTAGCCGCTAGCTGATTTTCCTGGGACTGTGGCACCAAATGGTCCACATTCAAACACTCAAACATTCTTACCGATTTTAAAGGTTGTTTATAAATCGCTGCTGCCTACGCCTACTTTTTTTATCTTCCTTTCATAACGAGAAAACCTTGAAGAAGTATTTTGGTCTCCCTTTTGAGCGTCTGCTTGACGCCCTTGCATAAATCTGACACAAGATAAAGCAGGGCACTCCACAAGCTCTTGGACCATAAGAAAAGCCGATGAATGGGTCCGTATGGTGATTGTAGATAGTATCTGTCCAAGATCATTCCCGAGCACTGGATTATCGATTGGGCTTTGCCACTCTGGCCCACCTCCCCTTCTGGTCCACCCTGTTCCTGTCTATCTGGCCGGTGTCAGATCCAGTCCAGACAGCCAGACTGATTTATGTGGGCTTAATTGATTTTGGCCGAGGCGATAAAGAGAACGAGAGCAGCGGCTGCGGAGAGGGGGTGCTGGGAGCGCCGCTGGGAGATGATATGCAGAGGAGGAGAGAACAAATAGAGGTGGGGTTGCAGGGGTGGGGGTGGGGGTGGGGGGGCAGAGGGGATGGGGATATCGTTCCCATCTCTTGTGCTTGCAAAGTAGTTAGAAATCAATTTGTGAGTTTCTATTGGTTAACAGCTTCAGTAGGCTACATGATGTTCATATTCACAATTTAATGAAGTAAGAAGTAAATAGTGAAGTTTTCAGTGTCTGCTCCTGTACAACACATATTCAACAAACCCATTACTACTGACTGAAGTTTCATCCTCCACTAAGTGCAGGAATATATCTCACTCAACCCAACCTTAACCAGGTCCCTGACCTGTTTGTATTCTTTCATATCAACAGGTTGGCACTCCTTTCTAACTGCAGGTGACTTTCCAAACAAAGTAAATTCTCACTTCTAGCTCATTTATGCCTCTGTTCTGCATGTCAGTAGTACACAAACTCCTCTTTGGCAGAGGCCTCGCAAGGAACACTGGCACCAGACTGAGTGTGTGTTTGCTGGGAGAACTTTGAGATGGCACGCTTCATGATGCTGGCAAAGAAGGAGTAATGTGGGTATTCATGAGATAAACATGCTCTGCGTATCCCTGGCATCATGGTGGGCTCAGGGTGGTAGATTGCCTTCAGATCTCCAATGTGCCAGGAATAGGAAGCCCGGAGCTAGCGAGCACAGTCCAAAAACCACAGCGATCATTAGTAGTTTTAATATGTGAAATATTCACCCTCCTGCGGCATTTCTGAGGACGAGCTCATGTTTTCATTAACTCAGGAGTTTTGTTTTGTGTTGTTTTGTTTGGTAACACTTTATTTAAAGGGGTCAACATAAGGATGACAAAAGCCTGTTATAAACATGACATGACACTTATCTTTTACACTAATGACACTTTGCTGATGTTTATGACTGTTGTCATTAAAGGTCATTCAGTTTTTGTGGAAGATCTGCATCCCAAAGTCTGCGTTTTAAAAAATGAATGACACTTAATGAATTAACTTAACTTAATGAATTGTTCATGATATGTGTCATGTTGAGAACAGGCTCATGTCACCCATATGTAGACCCCTTCAAATAAAGTGTAACCTTTTGTTTTGCTCAACATCAGTCTCCTTATTGATCCCTGGTTAGCCAACAAGAGCCGAATGCTCCCCCACTGCTGACGGAGGTGGAGGTGGCCTCTCGAGTTCTCCATCGTAGCCATGTTACCAGGTGTCTCAGAGCTCCCCAGCTGTGCTCCTAGAGTGGGAGGAACACCTGCTTATCCTTTGCTTTCCCAATTTATTGTCATGTTTTTTTCGTTTGTTGTTGTTTTGTTTGTTTGTTTGTTTTTTTATTTCAGGATGTTATAGCTACATGTAGCACGTGTTGTACATGTATGCATGTTTTTTAATACATTCTATGGTTGTGGTTTGCATTGTAGCAGTCAAACACTCAGAGAATCCCATCCGTAGTGTCCATGACCCATGCCACTTCATCCATGACATCTACAGTATGCAACTGTAGTATTGAAACAGCAGTTTATAGTATGTCAAAAAGGTAAATTGATCCTCCCACCTTCTTTTGAGAGTAATAAAACTTGAATCGCTCCTGTGGGTGCAACTGTACATATGAGAGGCACAGATTCGCACAGCACACACACGCACACACGCACACACACTCTCTCACAGAGGCAGAGAACTACACAACACACTAAAAAGTGCCTTATGTTTCATGTGAGTGTGTTCGTGTGGAGTCTCTCTCAGCAGCTTATTGCTACTCACTGTAGTAGCCTGAGGTAGTGTGTGTGTGTGTGTGTGTGTGTGTGTGTGTGTATGGGGGTGTCTGAGTGGATGGAGAATCCAAAGAGCTTCTCCACTCATCGGCCCTCTTTCACCCACTCATGTAAGCCTGGCTCACTGGCACTGATATTGAGGGTCACTTCCAGAACCCGACTACCCACAATGCTCTTCTCACTAGAGCACTGACATCACAAAGCCATGCACTGTGTGTACACTCAACTAAAGCCACTTTTGGGAACATGGAAAAAAATCTATACAATTTCTCAGTTGTGCTTGTGTATTAGTGTAATTTCTTACTGTTGCTGAATTGAACAGCGTATGCAAGTGGTAACGTGTCAGGATAACAAAAGTAGATAGCGTTTTAGACCATTTGCACTATTCAAATGCCAGTTGAAACGCACTAGTCTGTCTGTGGTCTGAGGAGGTTGGATACATTGCAGACAGGTTCCCAGCCCCTTTATGTTTATGCTTACGGTTTCATTGTATCTGGCATACGCTTTTATTCAAAGTGATGTACAATACAAAACACTGTATTAAAACTAAAAGTACATGGCTAAATTTTGCAATGATTTCGTTTTTGTTGTTGTTTTTTAGGACAGATGCGCTTAGGCAGAACATGGCTGGTCTGGTAGCCTGGTGTATCAACTGCTTTCACATCATTTCACTTTGTGTAACGCGTCTGACCCCTCGCAATTGGCATGTGTTCGCTTCACTGTGGTCAGATACTTTCTGCTTAAACCTATGGCTACTGTTTGGTTGTGACGTATGTTACGAGCTGGAATGCATCGTTTGAATCAACGATATAGCTTTCAGCCTTCCTTCTGCTCATTCCAGCCCATCCTAGCTCAGAGACAATCCAAACCCAAGCTTATGCCCGGCTCCCTGACCACAGTGGTGGAACAACAAAATAATTGAGCGAAAGCGCTAGGTGGTGCTAGCCTGATTACTGGTCTGGCTAAGCCAGAGGGAATATGACTGATACAGCACCTGACAGAACCCGGGCCTAACTAAAACAGCAGACTCTATCTGTCGGTGTAAAATGTGTTTCTGTGTACCACACCATGTACAAGAGCACTGAGTGTTGTATGGAGCAGTGAGTTCAGAGCATTCATTATCTAACCATGCATGTCTGGCAGCAGAGGTGATCATTTGACAAGGAAATGGATGTGTTGTTTTTCCCAGTTAGCACTGCAGAGGCTTGTGTGGGGCTGAAGAGGCGCCTGCCTCTGTCTCTGTGTCTCATCTGAAATAAACAGCATCTTATCGCTCCCTGGGATCATGTAAAAGTGTCTAATCCTGACGTAGATTGGGCTCATGATGTTATTTATCACATTAGACACATACAAACACACAGCAAATGTGGATGTGTTGGAGATGGAGTCGTATCTGTGTGCTGAAACATCAAGGGAACCATCCCAGAAATGTGCTTTGTTGCGAGCACCTCTTTGGTCAGGATTTGGAGATGGATATTATGTTATGTCACATTTATATGAGGGATTTGGAGAACAGGGACTAGAACCTTGATGAAATTGCCTGGGTTTGTTTTTGTAGTTGTTGTTGTTTTTGGTTTGATCTCCACTCCACAACAGAGGTGTCTGGGTGTGTGTGAGAGAGAGAGAGAGAGGAAGAGAGAGAGTTGACATCAAATTAGGCTGAAATCTCACAGTAAAAGGTATTCAGCTATGATGAAAGGACATGTTTTCCACACACCGCTTAATGATGTGGATGTGGCTGTTTTGCTGAAACTGCTGTGGCTAATTACCACCGTGCCAGAGCCATGCCAGAAATAGGCTAGTGCACGTGCCCAGTGGGCACCGCCGGGGCAGAAACAGGCTCGTGCACGTGCCCAGTGGGCTCCGCCGGGGCAAGGACCAAGGTGTTGCCATGGCGAGACCACAATGCAAATACCAACTTATTTCATCAAACAAACAAAACACCAAAACCATATCTAGACAGTGGCTACTTTGGCCTGCACTGGCTACAACTATCTGCAAAACTATGGCCAACTATGCAATCATGCAGCAAGCAAGTAACAAATCATCTAACAGCCAAACTTAAAGATGCACTACTAGAGAATAAATGACTACATCAGCGTTTTGTGTGTGATTATCTGCAGCCCTTGAACTTATAAGGAAAACAACCCCTGGCAAGTTTCCAGTGGTGCTTGAACTCTGCAGTTAGTCCTGATTTCCTCCCATTCAGCAATATCTCTGCTCCTCTCTGGATTCACTCTGGCCCAGAACAAACATGGATTTGACTGCAGTCTCAGTACGTGTAGCGCAGGTCCAACAAAAATTGCTTACAGATAATTAGGGAAATCTCTACATTTGAAGACCATGGCACGTGGAAATAGAAGCCTAGTTCAATTAAGGGAGGATTATTTCAGGGTAGCGGCGCACGTAAAGCGGCCCTTGCCCCCGCGTCGGGCGAGGTAGCCGGGACTTGAAGTGTTCTCTCTGGAACGTAGGTGTGTAATTACACGCAGCTGGCAGGCTTCCCGTCTTCCCCCTCAGCCCACCGACGCGTCGCTGCCAGGCAGGCAGGCTGATGCAGGCTTGCATAACCACGACAGAATGAGGCTCTCCTCACCAGAAATACACACAGGCAAGGGTGAACCCTCAGCCCCCACTCCTGGAAACGTGTACATCTCCACCAACACACACACACACACACGCACACACACACTTAAACTCAGGGAATCCTTATCCTGTGATATTTTTCTTGGAGGCGTTTCTTAGTCTTGGCTTGTTTTTCTTGCCGTTGCCCTCTCTCAGTTCCTCTTCTTTTCTCCACTGCTCAACCTCTGCTACCTTCCAGGAAAGATCTTTTCTTGTGCTTATGGGTCTTTCAGACACATACAAGGATTGTTTAGCTCAAGATGACATAATCTAAGAGGGGCCAATTCTAAGGATTTCCTATGGATTATTATGCATCATCATGTTTCATACACACAGACACACACACACACATATATTATTCACCAGTGACTGACTTGAAAACCCGCTATGGTATGGCCATGCTGTATTGATGTAACCTTGCAATTCACTATGTCTTCCTCCAACCTGCTGAAAACAGTCAGCAATATTGTGGTGCTATCATGTCTGGGACATGATCTTTGCAGTAGGCCACAATCATTTCAGCACCACCTGACTGGACAGCGCCCGCTGGGCCATTGTTTCTCTTGTAAGATGGCCGCATCAGCAGCAGCAGGTACATGGGGAAAAGGTCTGGAATGGAACATGACAAGAAGAGGGCAGGTTGCCCACTGGGAGATGGAAGCTGTTGACACATGACTAGAGGTGAGTGATGGCCTGCATCCCTCACCATGATGTGGGTCACCAGCCCCAGTGACAGAGAGAGAGAGAGAAAGAGAGAGAGAACTGTTTAAGAGGTATCAATCACATGTCTGGCACCAGGCTCATAGTAATCCACCTCCCATTTGGCCTTAGTGACTACTGACTCGTGAACTCTGAACCTTTGACCCCTCCCCCCTGAGTATACGTGTCTGAAAGCCCTACACACTGACTTTGCCCTGCTCACCTCCAAGTACCTGGCCTCACTTGTGTGTATGTGTGTGTGTGTGTGCATGTGTGTGTGTGTGTGTGTGTATGTGTGTGTGTGCATGTGTGTGTGTGTGTGTGTGTGTGTGTGTGAGTGTGTGTGTGTGTGCGTGTGTGTGTGTGTGTGTGTGTGTGTGTGTGTGTGTGTGTGCGGTGGTGGTCAGAGAGGGAAAGAGAAACCCCTCAGTTACCCCATGTGCACTCCATCACTACTGGAGGGTTTGTTTCACCGGACACCAGTGTCCCCATCTCCCCATAGGCCTTCTCTTTTTCTTCCTTCAGGTCTAGTCCTAGTCTCGTAGACCAAGACTACATACCGCTGATCACAAATCAGTATTACCTGAACCAAAAGCCTTCAAGTGAAGTTCAAGTTGATTTATTCGTCTCCGTTGGGAGAAATGTGGTTCGGAGACAGGGTACTGCTGCATAGACAGACATGGGACATACATCGACAGCACTGTGGAAAGACAGTGTCAACAATAAATAAGACAATAAAGTTGCCTTCTCTTTATCATGAGAACCCTGCTGGTTGATGTTGTTTTGCTTCTCTTGCTGCTCTGTGGGTCTTGGGCACATATAGCGCAGTAAGACACTGAGCTGGACCATGCTGTGGTACAAATAGACTGCGCAGCACGCCACTGTTGCCTCATACTATGTGTGAACCACAACAACGACATACCGTCCACTTCTAGCGCGTCATGGTTGTTTCCCACCAGCAAACAGTGTTAAGGTTTGTGTGTGTGTGTTTGTATGTGTTTGTGAATGTGTGTGTGTGTGTGTGTGTGTGTGTGTGCACTGCAAGATAGCTTTACACATGTATATTTGTGTGCGACACTGTTCTTCATGGATATGTAATATAGGAAAAGGAAATCAGTAGCAGGATGGGATGTTTGCATCTACAGTTGTTCTAGTGCATATGATACACTGTCTGTTTTTCCCTCAGGACATAAAGTCATATTGGCGTTCATTATTGTGTGTTATGCTTTATTTGGTCCCAGCATGCTGGCATCATGCCGCTGCACGTGAAGAAGAACTCCCACACAGGAAAACCATCATTATCTCTGTAAGTGTATGACTCAAGGCAGACATTACGGGGCATTGCGTGTGTGTGTGTGTGTGTGTGTGTGTGTACCCTATGTATGCTCTTTTTTATCATCCGTGGGAGCCGTCGTCAGTCACTGGGAGATGGGAGCAAGCCTGACCTCGGGGGAGGCTTCAGTTTCCGATAGGTAGCATTCATGACAGCTCCCGTCTGTCTGATTTCCTGTCGAACAACCCTAAAGCTGCCTGGAGGGTATTTGCACCTATAGATAATTTAGCCTATAGAAAGCAATGAGAGGGGGAGAGGATGGCAATGGATCTGGGGAGACTGGAACAAAAGAGATGGAGAGACCATAAAAAGCTAAGAAAAAAAGAGAGAAGTGAAGGAAGTGTAATAGAGAGAGAGAGAGAGAGGGAAAGAGAGAGAGATGACACTGCTGTGTGCCTCTGTGGGACTGAGAGATGACAGGATTAAGTGTGAGGCTGTGAACACGGGGAGAACTGGTGTCATGTTTTCCTGCCTGGGCTGCAAAGGTGTGCGGGTGAGGAGCTACAAGCGCCATGACATCCCCGTCCCAGCCCGGCACATGCCATGCACTGACACACATGGACAAGGAAGTCAGCCAGTCTCAACCCTGAACAATAAATCACCCTTGCAGAACGCAAACTGATGCACAACAGCGCGACTAACTATGGAGTTACTGTCTGTATCAAAACCAGCACCTTCAATACATCAGGACTCCGTCAGTCTATGAACCCCTGTATGGCAAACAGTATAACACAGTGATTGATTGCCAAAGTCAACAACAAGGTCAGTGGCTTGAATGATAAAGTGGTGCTCATGTAACGTGAGGGCTTACATGTGACCAGTCGACTGTAAATTGTGTGTGTATGGATGCTGTAAATAAATATGGCATGCAATCATACACAGTCCTGAAACCTGAGAGGCCATGCAGTCTTCTACCGCTTAAGTGTTTGTCTTCTCCTTTCTCTCTCTCTCTCTCTCTCTCTCTCTCTCTCTCTCTCTCTCTGTCCCTCTATAACTCTCTTCCTAGTTCACTTCATGGTAAAGGGGGCTGTTCCAGTAGCATATGGAAGAGGATGTTTTGAAAGCAGTTTGTGACTGACCCTAGAACAGAGGTTGAAAAAGGCAAACATACCTGTATAAGTTATGTCAATGATATTGTCCATGTGTCAATAACAGAAGGGATTGGCATATGGGGCTCTGAAGCTAATGGACTTAACCTGTTGTTTTCCCCTTTTGGAATGTTGTATGACTGCATACCGGCATTAGTGTCCAGATGCCATAGTGATATAAACTTGCTTGTGGCACCGTGCATAAAGAGCATGAAGGACCACTATTGGTGAGTCTACATCTGAAGGCATGATAGTGTGCTTTTTATGTCTTCATATTTCTATTCACTGTCCGTGTCCTTCACACTTGATAATTCTACATTGATTGTTTTTGCACGGCTGTAATCCACACCCGAATGATACTTCACAACAGATAGTTGCACATCAAGTCTGCACAGCTTTCTATGTAAACTCATGTTGGCGAGTTCTATTTAGGTGAGTGACTTTCCAAGAGGGAAATGATTTGCACATTTCACTGCAAACATTTCATGCATTTGGTAACTTTTATATTGATTTTATTTTCCTTTTACAATCTAATGTTTTGTTTGCATGAATGGCCAATGGCCAACGTGTATGCCTCTAAGCCATTTCTGTCCACAGACCTTGCATACCTCAGATGCTTAAGTGAAATATGTGTGAGCTTTTGAAAATAAACTGCTGGCATCTTCAAGGTGAGGACTGTATTCAGGCGCTTCAAAAATCGAACCAAGGGATTTAAACTAGCTTTGGCTATCTGTGCCAACACAAAAAAATTGGCCAAATTTTCAGACACCTACACAGTAGCATTTTACAAACAACCTCCACTTGGTCCCTCTGCCATTTGCCAATGGCCTGAACGGGACAAAAAACTTCTAATCTTCCTTTTTCTAGATGCAGTGTTTAAATGCCCCCCTTCACTTTTGAGAAAGTTGCCGGAAAGATCCTTGATTCTCTGCTTGCCGTGTAGAGGGTTAATGGCCAACTGCGTCCCAATATCAGCCCAGGCCTTTTTGTGCAGATACAGCAGGAGATAGCTTCTCCTAGATAATAATGGATTCTCCCCTGTAACTAGAGTGCTAGATAAACTCATTGTGGTGAAGTCCTTTTACAGGGATGCCAACAGGGTCACCATGAATATGCATCGAGGCGCAGCATCAATAATGAGCGTCAGGGAGAAGAAAGGAAGCACGTGGCATCCATCTCTCCTGGGTGTGAAATTAACGAGGTAAAACAATCCCGAGGATAAAAATGACACATTTCTACTGTTTTACACTCAGTGTCATCCAGAGGGGGAAGGACAAGGCAGGGATGTTTGTGCGTGTGTGTGTGTGTGTGTGTGTGTGTGTGTGTGTGTGTGTAAGTTATTTTTTGTTTTCATTTCTATGTAAGAGTGAATGTAGTGTGTGTATGTGTGTGCCCATATGCAGTACATCAGTAATGTGTGTGTGTAAGTATGTGTGTGGGCGCAAAGTAGTGCATATACATCAATGTGATATATGTGTGTGTGTGTGTGTGTTTGTGTTTGTGTGTGTGTGTGGTGTAGGTTACACATGACGTCTGTGAGATGATTTGTGTTTGCGGGGCCTCTTACGTAACCCAGTCCCCTGGGTGGCGTGGTGCCGCACTGGGTGAGGGTCAAAAGGAGACCCACGTTTACCCCTCGGGGGTGCAGATGTGACGCGCGGGCTCAACTCTCCCTCAACCCTCCTCTGCACACACACACACACACACACACACACACACACCTGCTGTCTCCTCCCAGAGCTCTTATGTAAGTCCCACAGTCCTCCGCTCGTTATTGTATGACGATACTGTACATACAATTACGGCTCTCTTCTTACCGTGTGGGTTCAAGCAGGCCTCTGTTTTGGCTTCGGGTACTAAAGCCTTTGCTATGGAGTCCAAGTTTGGCCTTTTTTTCCGGGCTAGATGTCTTTCTCCAGTCAGGGAGATTTAAATCTGTTGCAGTAGCTCAAAGGAACGGTCCCAGTCTGAATCGATTCAAAACTCATTATCCAAGTCTGTTCAATGCCACACTATGTTTTATGCACAGCACGCTAGCTTGCTCAGGACATGCAGCTCAATAGGGCATTGGTTTATGAAAATTATTATTACCTGTGGCAGCCTTGCGGCAGGGCAATTGGTACACCCAGAAGAGAGATTTTTGCCATTATGTGTGTGCATGTGTGTGTGTGTGGTGGTGGGTCCAACAGCTGCTTCAAGTGAACATAAGGTCTCCATATTCTGGCTATTAACTCTGCCCTCTGTATTAAGGCCAGTAATAGGAGGGGGACTTTTAATTTGCATGAGCGTGATTTGAATTCTGTCTCCTCAATGACGAATCGGTGCTTTGCCATTGTTGCCAGCCAAAATGCCAGCCTATGCGAGGCAGGGGGCAGCCTGCTTGGGCCGAACTGGTAGAACAAAACTCCCTGTTCAAAATGCGCGGCCTGACTGCACCTGTTGCCAGATGCCCATGATAGCATGCGGCTGGGTGGCATTGTTTGCGAGCCTGTCCGAAACCACACCGAACCCAAATAAGACATGATGTTCTCCTCTACGACTCGCTCACACTTGACCACCAGACATTTGATCCTCCCCATCTGTTCACTGCCATTCACTTTCATTGCATTGCACTGACCGGAAACAGCCAAAAGAGAGAGGCACTGAAAGCTGAGAGAGAGGGAGAGAGAAAGAGGGAGAGGGAGAGAGAGAGAGAGCTCATTTAAGACTTCTGTGGAAGCCATGCCTAATATAAATTAGCATATATTACATCCTTCCCGGACTTCTAAAAAGAGTTGAACATTCCAAGGTTTTTACATAATCAGTGCATACATATTCACAACACAGATGCTGCAGAGAGGAGAACATCACCCCTCTCTCTCACACACACACACACACACACACACATACATACACTCTCTCTCTTTCTCTCTGCCTGTCATTCTCACATACACACACACTCTCTCTCTCGCTCTCACTCTCTTTCTCTTACACACACACACTCTCTCTTTCTCTCGCTCTCTCTCTTAGACACACACACACACACACATACTCTCTCTCTCTCTCTCTCTCTCTCTCTCTCTCTCTCTCTCTCTCACACTCCTTATCAGTATAGAACACTTCTCCATCACCATAGCACTGCATGCATTTTCTTTATGTGGCTTTAAATAAAAAGAATGACAGAAGACATGTGTGTGTTGGTGGTTGGCTGTCGGAGGCCAATTTCACTCAATTTTCTC
>JAVQKI010463967.1:0-11099 GCA_036025975.1 Nematalosa erebi | reverse complement strand
AGAGAGAGATAGATAGAGAGAGAGAGAGAGAGAGAGACAGAGAGATAGATAGATAGAGACAGAGAAAAGGAAAGAGACAGAGAGACAGAAAATGTTGCCCTAAATGTACATTTAGTTGTCTTTCTATCAATGATGATAGATGAGAAAGATGAGAGAGAGAGAGAGAGAAACAGTACAAGAAAACCCAGAAGAAATGAACATAATGAACACCAGAGATTCCCATGTTGACAGATGTAGGGGTTAAAAGGGTCCCCTGCATGTCCCCCATCATCCCACTTACCTGGAGCCTCTTCATGGTCTGGGAGTCCTGGTCAGCCTTGACCTTGCAGGCCACCAGGAGCTGGGCAGTGGAGGCAGCCACCTGCTTGGCCGAGGAGATGAGCTTCTCCTCGCTGGCGTGGCCCTGCACCGCCGAGTTAGCCGCCTCGCACAGGTTGTTTGTAGCAGCAGCAACCATGCGAGCCTGCAACCGGCACACACATGGTTAGGAGACGGTTTAACACTGCAGCTTCCGTACAGACACATCACAGATGGTTTGTCCGAATATAAGTTCTGTCTTTATAATTGGTGCTGCTGAACAATTATTGAATTTTAATTTCACTAAACTCAACTCAACTCCTGAAGCTAATCTTTACTTGTCCATAAGTTATATCTAATGGAGTGTCGACAGACTTCTTATAATCTGAGCATCTATAAAGGAGACGTCTAGGATGTATCTACAGCAGACTGACCAAGTCAACGACTGTTCATATAGGGTAAATACAGCAATGCAGTAATATGGCAATGTCGTACATTTTCCTATGACTATTCCAATGCTATTTTCAAAACAAGACTGCAAACTCCAGCTTTCTCATAGTAGACCTAAAGAAAAGGAAAGGCAACAAACTCTGTAATTACAATGTCACCTCAGTGATATTTCTGTCCTCTCTTTTTTTCCCCACAGACAGTACATCTGCTCAGTTATAAATAAACATCCAGCCTCTTTAATTATTGGTATGGTGAGACTCTCTTTCTCTCCACCTGCTGTGAGTGAATTTAACACGCACAGCTCAGCTAGTTCTGCATAAGTTTTAATGTGTGTGTGTTTAGTGTATTTATTTACAAAGGGTTGGAACTTACAGCAGAAATGAGACCCTGAGACCACTGGCCGTCATCCACGGCATTGGCAGGGATGGCTCCGACCTGAAGGGTTGAGGAAGATAGGTTAGGAAGACAGAAAAGGAAAATAGGTCTATTACCCATCCACACACAACCGACATCATCTTCATTTACTCAGTGATAATGCAATTACTTTCATATTTCATGTATCTGATCAGAAGTTACAACAACTTTTTATAGTCAAAATGAGAAATAAAATAGAAAAAGGTCTCAGTTATAGTTACAGCTTTCAACTATAAGATAATTTGGACACAGTTTGCTAAAGTGCGCAAAGAGCAATGTCTTATGAACTCAATGGACAAATGTCTCTGAGATGTAAATATCGTAAATATGGGTCAGAGTGGACCCAGGACTGACCTTGCCCTGGGCCACCAGTTCTCTCTGGGCGGCCGAGGCAGCCTTAACCAGCGCGCTGGTGGCTGCAGCAATGGACTTGGCCGCCTCCAGGATCTGTTCCTCAAAGTTCAGGCTCTCATCAGCCTCCTGCCGGAGTGGAGAAAGCGTCTCAGTGAATGAGGTGACAGTAGGAGTTACGAAAGATGTTGAGATCAAGAGCAAGACAGAGACAGAGACAGAGAGAGAGAAACACAGAGATCTAAGCATGCTAGCATGCTGACCGACAAATACAGCCACAATTGTAGGGTTACCTTCCGTCCATACCTCGTAAACTGTGTGATATAAATACAGGTAAGAGAGGGCAGTGTAGAGTCAAGCAGATTATTATATTAACACATTAGAAGTTATTAACACAATATAGTACTGTAGCAGATCTTACAAAACAACACCATCACACCGATGAAGCGTAGATCATCATGCTGTTTTATAGAAAGGCCCAGAAACCAAATCACCCAAAGCTTTAACAGACATGAGGTGTTAGTAATGTTTTAAACAATGCAATGGCAGTGTGGTTCTAATTGTAAAGATACTGGGATCAGGGGGCCCTATTTTACGCCAGTTTTTTGGTCACAGTTAGTATCTGTACTGACTTCAGTCACACAGTACATGCAGTGTCTACCAGGGGCCAACTGTCACTATGCATGGGTGGTGAATATGCACACATAAAAATGTGTGTGCGTATGTGTTTCAGTGTGTGTGTGTCAGTGTGTGTGTGTGTGTGTGTGTGAGTGGCTAAGCAGGGGTGGATGTGTGAGCTATGGTGAGCTCCTCCTGACATGGTAGAAAAAAAAAAAAAACACTCCTCCTCTTCCTCCTTCTCCTCCTCACCTTAGGTTTGGTCCGCGGCCTCAGCTGCTCCAGTTTCTTAGCAGCCGCTTCAATGGCCGCTGCCGCACCCAACAGCTCGTTTTCGGCAATGACTGTGGGATCCTCGGGGTCGACCCATTCCGTGCCTGCAAGAAAAACAGAGCTAAGAGTTCACCATGTTCAGTTGCCATTAAGCAGTCATAGATAGCAATTACACACTGGTCTTGGAGAGCCAAGGGGGGTCCTGTTATTTCTTCAGATAGTTAACACAGGAGAGTTGCGTTTCTGTAACCTGGATTTACATGTTACAGACACTGGAAAGTTATTGGAAGAGGTAATATCTTCAGATAAATATTTTGAAGACCCTGAGATGGATTCACTGTGCAGCTGGAGTGACACTTTGAGGTGGCGCTTCAATGGCCAAATGACAGACTGGATTTTCATTCTGGCAGCCGAGCCTTGACTTCTCAGATAAAGGGTACTTGTTATACCAGATGCAAACTAAGCAATCATCGCAAATCTGTTGCCAAAGAACAGTGTTATAAAAATAAAAATAAAATAAACAAAATGCTATGAATACTGTACGTATTCAATATTCCTTGTCGGATCACATGAAGGGGTGACCCCTCTTTCTTAGGAATGTTAACAGAAACCTGACAAGGACTTAACACTAGCTTGAATGGCCTGACCTATCAGTGGAATGGCTGATCTGGCACCTTCCATGCCAGTCTAAGGAGAAATGGAACGACGGGACTGTTACCACCTTATATGAAACATATCCATCACCTTGTCCTATCGTCCTGACTAACACTTACACACACACATACACACACACACACAAACACACACACAAACACACACACAGATCATCTGTTAAATCAAGACGTGACATTAGCGCCTTGGCCCAAGAGGCGAGGTTTCATTTTTATTCTTGGAGACAAGGCGTACAAACTAAAGGTCGAGAGAGAGACAGAGAGAGAGAGAAAGAATGTGTGTGTGGAAAAACCAATGATGAAAGGAGAGGAGGTGTGTGGGTGGGAGGGAAGAGGATGTTCTACCTCAGATAGAGTGAGAACACTCATTGATTTACTTAGAGGAGGATGTCTGAGTTCATTCCTAAAACAGAGTGGTGTTCTAGGAGTGGTGTATGTATACGCACTGTTTGTGTGTACCGTTTGTGTGTGTGTGTGTGTGTGTGTATTAGATGTATATGTACATGTGTCTGTACTGTATGTGTGTGAATGTACTGTGTGTGTGTGTGTGTTTATGTGTGTGTGTTGTGTGGAAGAGGAGCCATGGCAGCTGAGACTGGGGGCTGAGGATGGTGTCTGTCACCAAGCTATCCTGCAGCCTCCTCCGTAAAGCCACTTTACCATCTCTTCATAGCTAATTGCAGCACTACTTTTCTTAGGCGTCTGCTTTTTTATAACAGCGGTCTAACGTTACAGCTTGAAGATGGAAGAAAGGAGTCACATGGGATAACCTGATCTGGAGACAGTTAGAGACAATTAAGTGTTGATTTGGGCCCCATGAGGTGTTTGGGAATGGGCGGGTGTTTTTGATGGTCACTAGTGGGACTTGGTGGCTTATGAACTCAATGAAGTCGGGAGGTTAAAGGTTAAGGTACCTTTCATGGCCTCTGCGGCCTGGATGAGCTCGGTCACAGAGCCGGCCACACGCTTGGAGTAGTTGGCCAGCTGCTGCTTCAGGTCATGGGTGGGCTTCTGAATGATCTGTGTGGGAGGAGAGGAAAGGTGGAAAAACAGGAGGGAGGAGAAAAAACAAGAGGAAGTGTCATTTCATTACATTCATGCATTTGGCAGACGCTTTTATCCAAAGTGACTTACGTACATTTGTCAACTGTCAATTACTGCTGCGCCAGTCTCTTCTAGAACAACTTAGGTTAAGTGCTTTTGCTGAAGGGCACAACAGTGGCAGGCGAGAGTAAAAACCACAATTTCTGCATGCTAACAAGGTTCTTTAGCCACTACACCGCCAACTTGGAAAGAGAGGGAGTTAGGCTCGTCTGTGCCCACTGATGAACCTGCAATGACTTTCTGGTGGTTGGCATCCTTACTTTTTTTTATATATTCTTGCCCCACACACCAGAACCTATTAGAAAATGTCTCCAGTGTTCACTGAAGGTTACTAAGCAACATGAAAGGGTCCTGAGGACAAATAAATCTCTCAGAATTTGCTAAACTCCATTAAGAGAAAACAAAAATATCAAACCACCCGTTGGTTTGCTCATTACAACCTAATGTTCAATCAAGTTTGAGAAGTTATTAAAACAGACATATCATGGTAGAACATAAAATGGTGGGGATTTATGCCCCAGTAATCAGATGAAATGCCGTGTTGTTAGTCATAACATTAAGATGAAATACCAGAAACACAATTTGCATTCATGCACAAAAATATGAGTTTTCACACAGAGCTGTCCTCAAAAACAATTAGTAAAAAAATTGTTTTCCCCCCATCCCTTTTTCTTTTATCTTTTTCATCTCTTTGAGTTTGAATTATATGGCAATTGTGTGAAAGATGGAAGTTTTCCCAACTATGTGTAAAATCTTACATAGCTACAGTATGTGAGTGTCTGTGTGTGTGTGTGTGTGTGTGTGTGTGTGTTAAACGCCCTCTGACTGTCCTTTGCAGTTGTACTGTGGAGTCCAGCCGAAAGCACATGACAGGTGCGGCATTAACAGTGCTTGCCGTCTACCCATAATCCTGCTGGGCTGGGGCATGCCACATTCAAGTTTGTTCAGATGAAGAGCTAAGAAAAGCCCAGCGACGCATGAGCACAGTGTCACAGGCATCAGGGGAATGGCAAAGCAATGGCAGGGATGCATGGCTCCACACACACACACACACACACACACACACACACACACACACACACACGCACAAGCGTGTGCAAACTCACACACACACACACACTCACAGCTGCATTCACACACACACACTCACACAGACACACAGACACATACACACACACACACACACACACACACACACACTCTCTCTCACACACTCACATTCATAGGCAAACATGGAAAACTGTACGAGTTAACATTCATACACTAAAAAATATACTTATGTTTCAATGAGTCAACATTAGTTTCAGACAAGCCATTCCCTTGAACTTTGCAAGTACACAATGTATTAGTGTCACAACATTAGTTCCCATTCAGTGATTTTCAGGACCATCTTGAGTTGTAAATGGCATATGGAGCTTTTATAGACAGCTGCCCATGGGTCTTGAGGCCTTGGGAATATGGCTGGTGGTGGGTGGGCTGTTGGGGATAGATAGATTGGGAAGGTTGGGGGAATAGCTCTCTAGGGCTCAAACAATGCAGCCACACAGTCGTGCAAGGCAATCCTACCGCGTGTCTTACTCACCGGCTAGCAGGGGTGAATAAGGGACAGTAAAAAGCCAGGAAGAGAGACATAGATAGACAGACAGACAGACAGACAGACAGACAGACAGGTGGATAACAGTGAAAAGAGTCAGTGAAAAGAGTCAGGAGAACGAGTCAGAGTTCAGATTGAGAAATGACCGGGCAGTTGCCTCATAGATAGTGATGCGTAGTGACAGCAACTGGGAAAGATTGACTCGGGGAGTGATGCTGGAGATGCAAGGACAGGAGTGGTACCTAAACTGACCTCTGAACCTGGGATTAAGAAAGCTACTTAAAAATTATCAAGCAACATCACTAGGCAGCCATATAAAATCTGTGATACTTCAATCATATAAAAATATACATTTGATTTCAATGATACATGTATGCCATCTATAGTTTAGTGAAAGCACGCTGCCTTAATTGACTCTGATTAATAGGCCACCACATGTATCATTAGCATATTTCATAGTAAACTGTACAGTAGGACCGCGCTGGAGACAGAATGTGTCATAGCAAACCCTAAATCATCTCAACCAGGAGAGTTACTGTGGAAATGACGACTTCATAAACTAGTCGCTAACAGGTCAGGGTGCCACTGACAGGTGCAGGACTGTAGGGTCAGCAAGGGGGCAACAAGCAGTCTCTAAACACCACGAGAGGAGGAGGTGTGTGTGTGTGTATGTCTTTTATGCCCTGTGTGTGACCGTTAAAATAACAGAAATGCGATGTGGCCTCTCCTCAGTGCAATACATCTTTCTGTGGTTACCCTTTAAGAGAAGGATCTGACTGGGGCAGAAACTAAAGGAGACTGGCATTCATCGCCATGGTGATGATGTACTAGACAACTTTTGGGAGACTGACACACACTGACATGGTCATGGGGTTCTTTCCCAGGGAGCGTACTGGAAATATAAGTGACACCTATACCATTCGTTCACAAGTCATTAACCCAAAATAAAACATTTCTTAAGCAAAGGACTTGCTACTAATTTACCCTAATTTACTAACTAGTTGTCACTGTCCAAATAACAATTGACTATGACTTGTTTATACTTGTTTACACATTCATACAACCTGAAATATGCATCAATACCATGAGTCATTTCCTGCTGTAACTAAAGTGAAGGAGTCAGAGAGATGACTTACCACCAGGACGTGTTCCAGCAGGCCCAGGTATCCCTGGGCACACTCTGATCCAAAGCGCAGGGCCCGCGCCTGCACCTCCCTGCTGACCTCTGGGTGATAGGCAGCTTGCTGTGGGGTCACAGTAAATACACACATTTAGAGAATGCCATGTGAAGCTTATCATCAATATATTAACCCTGCAGTTAGTTACACAGTTACATTGAATCTAGTGCTAATAGACCTGAATGAGAAAAAAGGTTAAAGAAAAATAAAGGGACTTCAATGAGAAACTACTTCAGCAAGAAAGGCGTCAGCATTGCAGCCCCAGAGTAAAACTTTCATTATAGTGTACACACAAATGCACACCCTCACCTTGCAGGAGTTGAGCATGTCTGCCATGGCTCTTCGGCTCAGGTTAGCCGTGGCGATGATGTCCTCCTGGCGACAGGAGTTCCCAGCAGCCACTGCTTTGGCGGTGGCCAGAGTGATGCCTTTGGTCATGCGGATGAACTCCTCTGGAGTGGTAGTCTTTGGAGGAGGGTCGGGGCTGACGAACACCTGGAAGGGGATAAAACAGGTAACCAGTTATACTGGGATGTGACTATGGTAACTTTGGTAACAAATAATTCAAAATAGTAAAAATAACCTCTGTGATATAAAATCAATGTAGACTTCTCTCTCTCCTTTATCTAATTTCTGCAGAAAAATGCATCTTCCCAGAGGTCACAGAGTTGTCTTCTGTCTTTGTAAGCTAAATAGCTAATTAGTTCGGAACAGTGGTCCATCATAACCAATGCATGTCATACCAATATCAAGATAACTATATACATCAGTAAGAATGGCAATGGAATGGCCAGGTCAAGTCTACGTAAATCAAATTTACATTGGCAAGAGGAGCAACCTCATTCCAGTAAATCCCACTTACGGCCAGTTCCTGCTTGATGTGCTCGATGGTGGCCTCCAGTGCCCGGGTACCCTTGGTGGCCTCGTCCTCCACTGCCTTCACAGTCTTCAGCAGCGAGGTAACGTTGGTCACCATCACCTGGACGACAAGGAAGAGTCATGCCAATAAGCAATAGATGCACACTTAGACCTGTGCTTCACTAACTTCACAGAGAGAGACAGACAGAGTGTCTTAGAGTGTCTCAAGAGGGCTTTTGTTTTGTTTGAGGTGATACTTCGAGAGAGAGGGAAATATAGAGAGAGAAAGAAAGAGAGAAAGTGAGAGAGAGAGGGAGGGAGGGAGGAAAACAAAGATGGACATGGAAATAGTTCAGGGAGGGGGCACAACAGGGAGGACACCAGAGTGTAGGCTGAAGGACACATGCCTGGATCATATGTCTATACCTAGTGACAGACTTTAGTCAGATATTTACAATGTAAATAATGCATCAGGCATGACGAGAGAGAAAGAGAGGGAGGTAGAAAATCAGACAGAGGATGTTAGCCAGAAACCAAAGAACTGGGCACTCCTGTAAGAACAGGCACTGTTGGCACGTGTACGTGGGTGTGTGTGTGTGTGTGTGTGTGTGTGCCAGTATATATCTCTGGGCCTGAACTCCAGTGACTGGCTGGGGCGGTGGGAGGCTTTGTGTGGATTAGGCTAAAGTTACCCTGCAGCTGCTGACAAACATCTCTGCTCCCAATCAAGGCACTCATGTTAAACAAGCCAAGATAGAGAGCACTACAACCAGTGATGGATGAGAGTGGGGGAAAAAAAAACATTAGGTAAGGATGAAAAAACATAACTATCATATCAAAATAAAATAATGTCTTTGTAGACAACCAACGTTGGTAATTCCATGTCATGGTTCACACACCTACTTCCAACCCCAGTTGCTAAAGCTCTTCTGTGGAATCCATGTGAGGATATTATATGAATGCTATGAGGGAGACTCTTGGTTGAGACACAGTGATATCCCGCTTTACCTTGGCTGAGCTCTTGAGCTGCAGCATGGCCGGGTCGTCGTGCGGCTTGCCCGCCGCCGCCTTGGTGGCACTGATGAGGTCGCCCAGGGCTTTGGCCACATCTTTGACTGCGTTGATAAGGACCACCTAGAGGGGGCGCACAAGAGCAATAGTTAGAGAGCTGAATGAAGCGTGACTGCACACTGACACCTAGTGACCCTAACTGAAAAGAACACACGCACACACACACAAAAACAAAACCCATAGGCAAAGGAGTGTTACACAACACCAAAATAAGAAAGAAAGAAAGAAAAACAGCATGATCCACACAACAGACAAACGCCTATTTCTTTTTAAATTTCCAAGCATCCAAGATGTCAAACTGCAATCCAAAGGTGATGAAGGGATGCCATGGCATGACTAAGCTATTGGTGCTAATAGCATAAGTACTGGATGAGAGTGCAGACCTACTACACTGTCAAACACTGGCATAAAACTCGACACTCACATCAACAAAACAGAAATATACTTACAGGAAATAATCAATGTAACAATTAATAAAACAATTCCATAAATTCAATAAACTCAATAAACTCAACTCAAATGTTCCTATTGGGATTAAAAAGCACAAAAATATATTATACTGTGCCCTTCTCCTCTAAAATACAATGCATGCTAGCTAAAAGATATCCTGCATGATTAACTATTCCAACATGTGTAATCTAATCCACCCTTGTAGTAGACTGCCCAAGGTTTGTTGGTTAATAATTAATGGAGGAGTGAGCGTGGCTCTACAGAATTCACTACAGTAGGGCAAGGCAGGTGCTATAAGCCGACTCAATGTGTTACAGGTGCAGTCAGAGACCCTGAGAAGGTGGCTGGTTAGTATCTTGCAGTCATACTGTTACTGTGGTAAGATCATGTCAACACCAAATGCTTCTAATTACAACATCTGTTACATCAGAATGAACAAAGACCTCACAAATGGCTTTCATTTCTTGGAGCGACACTTGTTTCTGTGTGGTTGAAAAACACATTTATTTGAGCCACCAGAATTCAGGGCAGATCATGGAAAAAAAAAATTCCATTTCAAATACCATTTCAAGCCAAGTGCTTGGTTTAGCCTTTGCTCCTAAACAGACAGAGAAAAGTTAGCTATATTTAGCAAGTATAAAATATAGTTTTTTTTTTAAGCGGTTGCCATGAGAACATGCCAGAGGACCTTCACATGGATTTGGCCATGGTGAGGCAGAGTCTCTGTGTGATATCTGTTCAACAGGTGGTGGTGGTGGGACAGGAGCTATGTGGGCGAAGGGTACCAAGAGTCTAATCCATAACAGAGGGTTGTGATTCCAACAGTATAGGCTGCCAACTGTGGTCACCACTTATGGCTGTGGTTTTGGAAACCAAGGTTTTCGCTTAAATGCTCTTCTTTGTTTAAACAATAGGAAGGGAAAAAAAAAAAAAAAAAAAAAAAAAAAACTCGTACAGATCCTTTGCTCAATGTGTGTGTATTTCTCCAACCTAATGCATTTTAACCATCCATACTCGACAGAATACAGAAAGTGTACTTAGTAAATGAAACACACAAACACCACATATGTCTTGAAGTTACATTCGCCGGAATAGAGAGAGAGGGAGGGAGGGAGGGAGGGAAAAAAACGAGAGAGAGCGGAGTTCATTTCCAGACACGAAGAGTACCCACATCCTGACCAACAGAACACCAGCGGGAAGAATAAAGCGCCTTTTTATCCCCAGAGAGGAGGAGAGGAGGAAAAAGCACAATGGCAAAGGAGGAGAGAGAATGACAAAAAAAGAAAAGCACAGAATTAAACATGTAACAGATACAGACACATCATGCAGGCCTGCTGTACAGCAGTGAAGGTCACTCTCAAAACAACTATTTAGAGGATGTGGCTTACATTGCAGTCAAAAAGGCAACAGAAAAGTCTTAAACCAAACCAAACATTTCAGGTCAGTGAAATAAGGAAGATGTGTAAGATGATGCTAAAAAAAACACAACTCATTGTTGTGCTCATTTCTAGTGTTATGTTCCGAGCTGCATTTTCCATAGAAATGCTTTTGAGTACAGATATTTTTTTTTTGTGGATTTTGCGATTAATCGTGATTAACTACATCATTTTATGAGATTAGGCCACACCAATTAAATTTGTTGGTTCTCGGATTTTTTCAGGAAAAAGTTGAAGCGATAGGGCGAAAAAAAAAAAAAAAAAAATTGGTCGTGTGGTAATGCCACGGCTGTAATAAGGGGACTGTTATGTTACACCACCTGTATAACAGCCT
>JAVQKI010463822.1:0-11462 GCA_036025975.1 Nematalosa erebi | reverse complement strand
TTTATTTATCCTCTAAAGCTCTTCTTTTTCTAGAGAATGGGGAAGGAAGATTTGTTTTTACTGCTCCTCACTTTCCATAGCAATTTATGGATTCCACATCGATTCAAAAATTCCCTTTTATTTCTTAACCTAAAGCCACACCTCATGAAATATGAACGCCAGTAAATTTCTCTCCTAGCTGAAACATTCATCAGGACATACTCTCGCCAGGAAAAGGGCTTGTAGAGGCCTCCTTCATAAATTAGATCAAGCATTCTTGCCATCTGAATTTTGAGACTGTGTCACTGATAGCACCTCCTCAATAATAACAAACTGAGAAAACCTTTAGAAATAATTACAGGGCCTTAGGACTAGACTTCTAATGCATAAAAATCTTTTTTGGAGGTAAACATATGAGTAGAAATGAAGTCCCTTGTGAGAGCCTACCACAGAAGCTAGAGGGAGGTTGGAGCTCTTTCTCTCCACTGGTGTTAAATGGGATGCCGCTGTGGGGGGATTGGGGAGGAGGGGAGACTGAACAACGAAGCTCAAATCAGCATGCCAGACAAGAGCGAGGCTCATTCACATCTCCCATCGAACCTCTCACTCTTCCCACAGCGTCAAGCTGCTTGGAAATTGACAGTGGCAAATTCATTTAATCCCTCAATTCAGCCGACAAGGCAGCGCGTGATCATATAAATCGACGAGGGAGAATCTGAAGCTGAAACAAAGTGCTGGCATGTTTTTTTGAGGTGGGGGGTAAAATCGATAATTAATTGTAATGCTTTGTAAAAGAGATTTAGGTCTGAGTTACAGCTGTGATGGAGAGCTTTAGGTCTGCATGTCTAAAGAAGGCCATAAGCAACACTGCTCTTCAAGTTGCCATTGGCAACTGGATTGGGTATCAAATTTAAATGTATTGAAATAGTGGATGGTGGGCACACACACAGAAAAAAAACAGTCGTCACTCAACTGACTGTCCAGGTCTGTGCTCTGAGACAAACATACCATGAAAATGTCAGAAAAGCTTCCAGTGCCCTCTGTCTGTCAGCTGGGCTCTCTGTGCTGGTTTGTAGTAGATTTGCAGATGTTTGTTTTTTTTCCTGATTCCAGAGGCAATGTCTCACAGCTTTGTCTTTTAGAAAAATAATTATTTTGGATATCTACGAAAACTATCACTATAAAATTAAATGGAAGGAATACAATGAGATGTGGCGTAATGTGACACATTAGACTTTAGACCTTGAGGCATGGAATTCATTTTGGGCCCAAAAACTCCTCAGTCAGCTTGAGCGAACCCAGACAAACGCGGTGGGAAAACTGAATTCACTCTCCAGGTCTGTGCAGAGTCGAGGCCATTGCAGTCCTATCCTTAATATCCTAACACCCTGAAACACAACCAACAATCCAACATGGGACAGGCTCATTTCATGTGATGACAGACAGAGCAGTTCATTCAGTACAACCAGTAACGATCAGTGAAAGATTAGATAAGAATTTGATGCACAAATTGAACTTAAATGTTCATGTAGGTTACATCCCTGGAAATGGCAGAGAATGAGACAACTCCAGACTCACACTCAATCTCAGTTAAGGACTTATCTCAATCAGAGCCATCTGACATTGGCTGAATTTTTTTTTTTCCAGTGGGAGTACAGGAGTTTACAGGAGTTGTAAGGAAGAGTAGGAACCTCGGCCCCAGGTTGACCCTCCACTAAAAAAAGAAAACCTAAGACAGTACTTACAACTTACAGCTGTAAAGGTTTGAGTCTTCCTCTCGAATGTATTTCAGAGGTAGTCAGCACAGCACACACTGCTGTTATCTAATCCAGCCCTGCACACACTCCCTCCCCCGACAGCCCTGTCACGCTCGTGTGGCGATGCCGCTGCCGAGCGCCTTCCTCTCCCGTCAGTCCGCGCGGCTAGCACCGAGTGCCGAGCCTTATTAGCATCTGGGCCCAGTCTGTCTCATCCACCTGAGTTCAGCACCAGGCTACAGATATAAATCTGTAATGAAAATCTCTTTACGCCAGCTGCTGTCTGCCTGCCTGCCTGCTTGGGCTCCTGAAGCTGAGGAATACGAGCCAGTCTAGACACAAATCACAGAGCACCTTCCTTAAACCACTGCACTTCACATAGCAATACTGTAAAACTTTTTTTAATTTTGTTAAATTTCAGGCACAACTATTTATAACATCCTCAAATTCATTTGAATGGAGTAGGCATTGAAATAGTTATTCCAAAATATTGTATTTCACTGTGTTTGCTGCACATGAGAATAGAAGAGACTTTTTTGAACAGTAGGCTGTCACCACATGAGTCACTCAAAGTGAGCTGTGTAAGTAAGCAACCTAGCAACCCCGGTAGCTTCTACTAGAGCCAAATGTTCTGTCTTTGGTGTCTGCCAGACACGTCTGTCATCTGTATTGCTCATCACCTTGCTGGTCTCACACACAAGCTCCAAACTGCCTCTCTGAATTGGCCTCCTCTCCAGCCAAACCCTAACTGGCACGGGCCTGACTTAACCACACAGAACCAATCAGCAGCTTGGCTCCCTCTCTCTCGTCCTCCTCACCCCCAACAAGCTGGGGCCTACTTCCAGACAAAAGCCTCTCCAGGCTAAGGCAGCCGTGATGATCATGAAGACAAACAAGCTCGTTTTTTTTTTTTTTTTCTTTTACCCTTTTTTTTTTCCGCTCACGCTGCAATCTGGGCACGGCAACCAGAAGCCAATAAGCGGGATGAATGGGCGGCCATGATGGTGCCGGTGTGGCTTAGCTGCTCCTAAAAGGCCCAGGCATGATAGTGTGCTTTTAAGCTACACTAATCACGGTGCAGGAGAGATAAAGCGCGGTGCTGCTAAACCTACAGTGCTGGGCAAGTTGGCCCACATATATAAATACAGTATCTGGCTCTGGAGCGGGAGAATCATTAGGACACCATTATAATGAGCAGAAAGGTGAAAACAGATTTATTTCCACATGATAAACGGCAGCCTTGGCCGACGCTCAGCTTGTGGACTAGCCTGTGCTGTGCGCAGAGGAGCCCTGCAGCTAGGGACTGTGGCTGCTGGACAGCTGTTTCCTTCAGGACAGTAATCAGCGGCGGACCCCATGCTGCCCCTTTGCACGTCTGTGTGTCTGAGGGCAATCTACTGTCCATTCTGGTCTGCTCCACATGCGCCTGAGAGAAAGAGAGAGAGACAGAGAGAGATAAATTGAGAAAGAGATAGAGAAAAAGAGAAAGAGAGAGAGAGAGAGAGAGAACAGGAGGGTGCCAGCGATTAGTGGTGAATAGGGAGTGGAATGCATTATTCAGTAGGCATACACACACACGTACACACACATACACCATCACCATTCAGTTCGCATTAGAACCACTCACGACACCCCGACGACTCGTTATGACACGGGCAGGGAATGAGCAAAAGCCAGCATGACTTTACGCCAACCACTCAGGCTGTCAGGTGCGTCGGGGGCAGCGGGGCGGGAGGTGGCAGGTGCATCATGGGAGCCCGGTTGCAAGGCGCGACGCTGCTGGGAGCGTGACACTTTGTAAACGAGCTGAGATGCGAGCTACGCGCTCGGATGGCTGCCAGGAGAGCCAGCAGCACAGCGCAGCTCAGCTCAGCGAGCTCCAGCCATCGCTCCGGCTCACAGCCCTCCGTCAGGCTGGCCTGTTCACCACACCCTGCCCCCCTCTCACACTCACTGCTCGCGCTTTCTAAAGGCATCTCTCTCTCTATCCATCAGTCTCCCTTTCTTTGTTTCTTTCTCTCCTTCCATTTCTTTCATTCCCCCGCTTTATTCTCTCCCCATCAATTTCTCTTTCTTTCTTCTGTCTGCCCGTTCTCTCACTCTGTCACTGTCATTTTCAGTGTCTATCTCTACCTCTATCTCCATCTCAGTTTGCGCTCTCTCTCTCTCTTTCTCTCCTCTTCCTCTAGTCTCTCCCTCTTAATTCTCTCTGGCCAGTTTCATAATCTCTCTCTCTATCTCTCTCTCTCTCCTTCTCTGAGTCAAGGCTAACACTTACTGCCTCCCTCCCAGTATCTCTCCTGCTCTCAAAACCAACCCTCCTCTTGCTTTGTGTATGTGTGTTATTTTTCATGTGTGTGTGTTTTGGTGTGTGCATTTGTCTGTGTGTGTGTGTGTGTGTGTGTGTGTGTGTGTGTGTGTGTGTGTGTGAGAGAGAGACAGAGAGAGTGGAAGAAAGAGAGAAGCAGAGTGAAGAACAAACAACTCAGATCAGTGCAGGTAAACCCCAGGCGTACAAGTGGAGGACGAGAGGGAGCGAGTGAGCGAGGGCCGAAGCTTTAGGCCTAATTGAGCATTCAGAGAGAGGATGGATGAGAGAGGCAGCGCTTTGGGGAAGCACGGAGGGGTGGAGAGGTGGAATGGACAGAATAATCAGCGCCAGTAAAGAGCCCCTGTCAGTCTGCCACTTAGGAGGAGTGCCTGAGTGAGCGAGGCCTGGCCAAGCATCTAAGGGCGAGGGGAATATGGCGGCGGGATCTTTAAAAGCAGCAGCGCCACGGAAAAGGGGCGAGATGGGAGCAGGCGCTGGAGTGTAGGGAGGGGAGAGAGGGGCTTTTACCTTCAAAAGAACACGGCTTTTCACTCACAGAGACGAGCGCGGAGGGGAAGCCCTCTGACATTTCGTTTTTTGGCTCACTGGCATTCAGGCTCTAGAAGACAGGAAACAAGCAAGTTTTGTTGACAGGAAATCTGCATTACTTTTGCTCTGATGACACTTAACATTACTTCTGCGCATGTGAACCTTTGTTAGCCGCACAGAATGCAATATGATGTCTGGCAATGTCAAGCAAGAAATCTAGGTGGGATTGTGTGTCTAAATACAGTCAACTTTAAGTGTCCTCCATGCATGAACACGTTTGCATTAAAATCCGACGCAAAAAACCTGTGGCTGAACACAGTGTCTAAGGATACAGTATTTATGAAGCAGAGTCTGTTATTCACAAGCTACTGTATACAACTGAGGCTAAGCTCATTTCAGTATTTATTTATTAGTTTGTTTACTTCTGGGAAAATACAATACCATTCTGATGGTATAAATTTTATATTTCTACATGGCCATCTCGACCCCATTTTCAAAAGTGCCATTGTGTTTGTCCCTCTTTTAGTATTTTAATAAAATTAATGCACAATGCAGAAAGACCTTTCTTTTCCAAAGCTCAGAGGACATTTCAGACCTTGCCAAAGGAAGCAGGGGAAAAAAAACATAATTTCCCAGCTTCTTCTTAGAGGTTGTTTGTGGATGAGTAATATCCAGGCCATGATTATTTGCCAAGCTAAATCTTAAGCCTGGAATTAGGTTCACCATATTTCAGCCCCAATTTCCCTTCATTTCAGCTGGAGTCACTCGCCAGCCTAGAGAGAAATACGGGGGGAGCAGAGCCGTAATGTCCCAGAACTAATTTAGAGTGGCTCTTTGAGGAAGAAAAATATCAGAGTGGCGAGGAAGCACACAAAATGTTATACGATTCCAAGCGAGGAGTTCCTCTTTTTAATTTGATTCTCCTCTATAAAGCAAAATGGGAAATTGAGGGGGAAGAAATCATAGAATGATGTTTTGATATGTACACATAACTGCATAGAGTACACTGAAATAATGAGATGCAATGGTGGTAGTGTTCCAAATCAAAACAAAATGGAACACACTGAATTAAAAATGTATGAACATAATGTAGTTTTAATGTACTGCAAGCCGTTTATGCTCATGATTATAATCGCTAAACATTTCTTTTTTTTCTTTCTCTGTCTCTTTTTCAGATATGCCTCAATCTCTGGTATCTCTCAATGACAATTGCTAAAGCCACGATGTAATAGAGACTCACTGACAGGCAGAGAGAGAGAGAGAGAGAAATCCCTATCGCAGAAATCAGGGTACAGAGCTTCCCTGTCCAAAGGCTTACATGCAAGGAGAGCAAACTTCAGCTCACGTCAATCTCCCTGACAAGACTATGAAACAGAAAAAGGCAAATTCAACAGACAATGTCAGTGTTAAACTCAAGTAACCCTGAAACTTTCCTTTAACTTCAAAAGATCAGTGGGGGAAACTTTTCTGAGGAGACTCTCCTGTTTCACATCGTTCTTGTGCTCAACACCACAGAGGTTAAATCCCAAGGAGGGGGAAAAATCAAAGACAGTAAAAATGACATTGAAGATGACCATGTTCCTGTTCCAAGCTCAGCTGTTCCTCGGAGTGGCCAGCTCCCTCGTCATACACTCCATGCCCTGGAGGGTGGCCTGTCCTTATCAGTGCGTGTGTCAGATCAAGCCCTGGTACTCACCTCGGTCTGTCTACAAGGAGGCTCCAACAGTGGACTGCAACAACCTCCTGCTCACCTCTCTGCCCTCTTCACTGCCTGTCGACACGCAGACCCTGCGGCTGCAGAGCAACCTCATCAGCTCCCTGGACCAGAGCGAGCTGGACGGCCTGGCCAACCTCACCGAGCTAGACCTCTCCCAGAACAGCTTCAGTACCACACGCCAGGTCCGCATTGCTGAGTTGCCCTCTCTCCTGAGCCTCCATCTGGAAGAGAACCAGCTCAGGCACCTGCCCGATGCTGCCTTCTCTGGCCTGCGGGGTCTCCAGGAGCTCTACCTGAACCACAACCGTCTGAGGAGCATCGCCCCCGGGGCCTTCAAGGGCCTGCAGAATCTGCTCAGGCTCCACCTCAACTCCAACCAGTTGGTGGTGATCGACAGACGCTGGTTCCACCACCTGCCCTTGCTGGAGGTGCTGATGATCGGGGGGAACCCTGTGGACACCATACAGGACCTGAACTTTAAGCCCCTGGCCTCCCTGCGCAGTCTGGTTCTAGCAGGAATGGGTCTACGCGAGCTGTCTGACCGATCCCTTGAGGGGCTGACTAACCTGGAGAGCATCTCCTTCTATGACAACTTGCTGACCAAAGTGCCCAAGGAGGCCCTGCAGAAACTCCCTGAGTTGAAGTTTCTCGACTTGAACAAGAACCCCATCCAACTGGTTCAGAGGGGAGACTTCAGGGACATGCTTCACCTGAAAGAGCTAGGCCTGAACAACATGGATGAGTTGGTGTCCATTGAGCACTCTGCCATGGAGAACCTTCCGGAACTCACCAAGTTGGAGATCACCAACAATCCCCGTCTCTCCTACATCCACCCCAAGGCCTTCCAGCGCCTGTCCAGCATGGAGAGCCTCATGTTGAACAGCAATGCCCTAAGCGCCCTGCACAGGCAAACGGTTCTCTCTCTGCCCAACCTGCAAGAGATCAGCCTGCACACCAACCCCATCCGCTGCGACTGCCTCATCCGTTGGATGGGCGCAGACAACGACAAGCCCGTGCGCTTCATCGAGCCCCAGTCCACCTTCTGCTCAGAGCCTCCCGAGCTCAAGGCCCAACGGGTCAAGGACGTGTCGTTCCGCGAGATGGCCGACAGCTGCCTGCCGCTCATCGCCCCCAGCACCTTCCCCACCTTCATTCAGGTGAAGTACGGTGAGAACATCGCCCTGCACTGCAGAGCCTTGGCTGAGCCAGAGCCCACCATCTACTGGGTCATTCCCAAAGGGATCCGACTCTCCCCTTCCTCCAGCTATGGGCGCTACCAGGTCCTGACCGAGGGAACGCTGGAGATTCTGGGAGTAACGCCGGAGGAGGCTGGGTTCTACACCTGTGTGGCTCAGAACTTGGTAGGGGCCGACACACGAAGCCTGACGCTGAGGGTTGAAGGGGCAGCGCTGACCCTGGCTGCCAGTGCCCAGCCGAGCGAAGACAAGCTGGAGGTGCAAGACGTGAGTGAACGCTACGCTCTGCTCTCCTGGCAAGCCGGACGCAATGTCCCAGCTGCCCGACTGTCCTGGCTGTCCAACGGGAGCGTGGAGGACACACGCAGACACAGCCGCCGCATCCTGGCGGGCACCCGTGGCTTCAACCTCACGCGCCTGCAGCCCGGCACGCACTACAAGGTCTGCCTCCACGTGGGTCCCAACGAGACATCCTGTGTCCACCTCAGGACAAAAGACCTGCCCGCCGCCGCCGAGACGCCTGACTTGACGCCTGCCGTGCTGCTCGCCGTGTCGGCGCTGCTCCTCCTGCTCGCCGCGCGGACGTGTCAGGGTGGAGCCTCCCTCGGCTGGAAGGAGGACGAGATGGGGAAGCCGCACACCGTGCTCCTGACGCAGGAGGCCAATGCTTTCATGGCAGCGCCCGTCCTTTATGCCCTTCCTCCTCCTCTTCCTCACCCACACAAGCAGCAGCAGAGCTGCTCTGACCAAGGCAGCAAGTCCTCAGAGGACACCAAGAGCAAAGAGCTTCTCAAGTGTCAACAGAGTCCAATAGTTCAGGATCCACTGCAGGAGAAGTGCTGAGCGGAAAAATCACCAAACATCGAGGATTTCACAACGACAACAACACATGCCTGGTGAAGCTGTCAGCAGTTGCAGAACTAACAACCACATCCAAGTCCTAACTCAAATTGAAATTACTACACAACTCACACCACAGAACAGAGACTCTATGTGCTCTTAAACAATGTACAAACTGATTTATTGGTATTTATACAAATTTATAAAGAGTATACATACAATATATATATTGAAAACATTCGTAAATGTATTCAGATGTATACACCATGGAAACAAATGTTTCAGTCATGTCAAAAAAAAAAGGAGCTGTTGACTTTTACACAACAAATGAACTCAACAGGTCTGTATAAGATATGTCCAAATGTGTAATAATATATTTTTTCATAAAGAGAGAGAGAGAGCGCTAGAGAAAGAGAGATAGAAAACTGACTTTACAGGTAGTTCACAAGAGGTAAAAATGTGTTAACCCAGCTGTCTGTTACAACAGGAACACAGGAGTCTGGGGCAAAATGACCTCAAGTTACCAACTGTTCAGGTTAAAAAAGGCAAGTAGTAGGTAAGAAGGTACTTTTCTATTTTTTAAGACTTAAAATACTTTATGAGGAAAGCGATGAGGAGAGCTGTTGCCAGGGTGCAGGATTACTGTAGTGTTTGTTGCCTAAAACCCCATCTGTGGGTCAAGGCTGTGAGTATATGTGACATGGGTAAAAACCAGTAAACACAGGAAACGGCCCAATAGAGGAACAGTTCATCAGATGAATAGTTCCACATCAGCATCTCTAAACAGCCATTAACTGTAAGATGGAGGATTCCTATGGTCCAGAGGCATCTGTGGTTAAGCGACCCCATCTCACGACCTTGTGAATAGAGCACCTGGATGATGCCAACTCTGCTCCACTGTGAGGGGACTGTGTGTCGCAATGCTTGTGTCATGTGTCATACAACGTGACTGGGAGAGAAAGGGGGAAAAGTTCATGAAGAGGTAAGAGGGAAAGAGCTGGAGGACACTCTGTGGGGGTGTGGGGTGAGGAGGGGGGAGTGAGGGAACTGGAGGGTGTGGGAGGGGTGGCGCAAGCTTCCCTTCCCCTGCGGCAAGACAAGCCAGCATTTGGTGCCAGTGACATATAAGAGGGATTGTGTGTCTGTTATACTGTGAGGAACCAATGGCACCATTTCTCTCTCACGCAGTGAAAATGCCACAGCAACAGCAACAGCGGGACAAGAGTGCCATTTCCTCTTGGAGAATTGAGAAGCCGGCCAATGACATGACCTTTCTTTTTTCTCCGGGTTAGATTGCTGGGTGCAGCCATCAAAACTGCATCCAGTCAGCCAGATTGACTTTCAGCTTGAAAGAGGGACAACAAAGTAGGTTGGAGTCCGGTCACAGGAGTGACAAAAGACGTCTGATGTAACAGATACGTGAGGCACCCAGGAGGCCCTCTTCACTCCCGTTGGTTGAGCAGAGAGACCATTTTCTAATGTAACGTCATTTTATGATAGCCCAGCTTCGTTTCTGTTTTTTGTCTATGTGTGATTGATGTGTCCTCATGTTTCATTTATCCCCTCTAAATGCCCTGTAACAACCTTCTTTTGGTAACTGGTTCATTTTATGTTTGATTTTTACCCTAAGCTGTACATAAATCAATCTGAATTTCCTATTCAATGTACTGCTTCTCTTTCAAAGATAATTTAGATGACTTATGTGTTAAATACTATTTTGAGCTATTATTAAAACATTTTGGACTGATACATCATGGCCGTGCTCTGATGTTCTAGTTCACTTGCACCACCTTACCGTCGTAGTACAGCTCAGCATGAGAAATGTCACAGCAATATCATAGCTGCTACTTACTGCCTTTCAACTCCGTCAAAGAACTGGAATCATTTGTAAGTTCTGTTACTATGGTGACCATTAATATGCAAACACACCATTAAAATGCATGTCGGCTAGCAAGTGCTTTACTACAGATCCTACCAAGCTTCAGAGCAGCCTACAGGCAACACCGCCACCCCTTCCCAAAAAAAGCCCTCAGTGGAGAAATGCTCAAGGCTCTAGTGATATCCCAGCCCTCTGAGGCAGATGGTGCAGTCCTCCTGCATCCCAGCATGCCCCTCTCCCCTGTTCCCAGACCCTAAAGTAAATCCTACTTACTGTGAGGAACCCACTTTCTAAAAATGGGAGCCTTAGGAAAGTGATTAATGTGCAAAAGGAGAGAGAGGGTGGCATGTGTGTGTGTGTGTGTGTGTGTGTGTAGCATGGAAGCAGCAAATCCAACCATGTGAAAAAACAGCGCAATTGGTTATAAAACCCGTCCGAAAATTACAAAAAAAGTAACCCAGTTAATGTCAGTTACATAAAGATTACTTCATTAAAACAGTGTTTTTGAAATCTACCTCATTCATTAGCCCTGGCTAAACTGATCAAAAGCCTGCCAGGTAATGGAGTTAGCTCATTCGATATGCCTCTGTGCTCACCCAAATGCACCCCTGCCTTTCCCATTAGGAGCAGAAAATGGCAAAATCTCAAGTCGACTGCACCAGTGAACTGTAGCCGTAGGCCTTAATGGGGAATGGCGTCTAAATGGTCCCATTCACAGATCAAGGCTGAAATCACAAATCAAGCACTTTTTTCTGCACACCACTGTTCAATTACTGCATTTAAAGATGCAAATGAGAAGGGAAGGGCAAGTTAATGAGTTGATGCGGGGCCCCAATGCTCCATCCCTGTAGTGGGACGAGATTGGCTGCAGCCCCCACGGCTGTGCTCCATGAACTGGTGCTGTTGGCTCTGAGGTTGGGGCTCAAGTCTAAAGCATAATTTGTCATTAACTGGATCAATGACTTTCTGATTAAATGTGGGCTTAACTCAACAACTAACAATACCAAATGTCACACCTCAGTGCATGCCGTTATTCCCTGCGCTGATACTGTCTGGCTTATATGGTATATGAAAATATCACGACATAATACCATTTATGCAGATATACCCTATTTATGCCACCATAATACTAATTATGTATGTCATGGTATTACACTGTAGGCTGTATGAAGAGCTCTTTTCCATAATGCTATAAAAGACGTTTAAATGCAATTTTCATAATTCTTTTTTTTAT
>JAVQKI010463544.1:0-14607 GCA_036025975.1 Nematalosa erebi | reverse complement strand
ACTATCAAAACACTTCATCACATCACATTTGTATCTGATTTATCCAGAATAGCCTATTCAGCATGTGAACCAAATATTCTCGGTAAGTTCTCCGGAGTTTATCAGTAGGCTAAAGCCCTTATAAGTCATATGGTATGCTGCCTGTAGAGGTTCAAATGCTGCGCCAAGTCAAAACTGTTTAAGTCACCTTTTGGCTCACAAACATGGATTCACTATTCATCAACATTAGTAGGCTAGATGGGAGAACGTAATATTCTTTACTTTCACGAATGCAGGATAACTGTTTTTGCTGCAAACAATCAAAAGGCTACTTGTACTCTTTGCTTTTAACATAAAGCTTGTCTTGTGGAATAGTCCTGGATGGTGATGCAGATTTGGAAGTTTCTTCCTGAATTTTCTTTTTAGCTGTTATTCAGTCCAACTGTGGAACCAACTCCCTGAGATCATCAAGAGTGACCCCTTCATTTCAATCTTTAAATCTCAGCCAAATTGTTCTCAGATGCTCTCTGCTGACCCCTTTAACTTTGTTTTACTTGTTTTACTTATTTACTTCACTTATTTATTTATTTATTTATTTATTTATATCCTTCCTTGGCTTCCTAAGAACATTTCATATTCAAAATTATGCCTATGTTCTCAGATTTACCTCTATGATATTCTCATGTTTGACTGCTTGTTTTTCTCTTTGTCTATGTTCCTCTGTAATTTTACTGTGATTTTATCCTTGATGTTTTTGTCTGCTTATTTGCCTCAATTGTCGCCTTTTTAAAATCTCTCTTGGTTTTCTCGTGTGCTGCTTTTTCGGCTTTCCTTGTTTTATTTGAGTCTGTAAAGCACATGGAGTTGCCGCTGTGTATGAAATGCGCTATACAAATAAACTGCATTGTCTTGCCTTGCCTTGTGGGTGAGATGAAGACATTGAGTTAAGCTTTCTAGGCCTACTCCATAAGATATTGCCTACAATCTGCTTACATTTACAAGAAGCTTGAAGTCTAATTGCAATATTCCAATGGATTTTCTAGTTTTATTATACAATGCATTGTGAATGATTGGTGAAGGCTGTGCAGAGTAGTATTCCCTACATTTCTTTGCCTTATGCTGGAAGCTAGTCACTTACGATTTCTCTAGATATTTGGCATGCTAGATATTCCCTGACAACTGGCAACAAGGCCGAGATTGCCATTAATCCTGTCTGAGAGTGATTCACACTTGATGACTTCTCTGCCCACTGAGCAACCAGGCAAGGCGAGAACCTGTGATTTCAATGCCGACCCTCTGACCTGAAAATCCTTTCTATAATCCTGCAGTCTGAACTTGGCTTACTGTCCATACTCTGCAGTGAAGTCCTCCCATAAACACCTCACACTCTCCCACTTACTGTGCTTATCCACTGTCTGTTCTCGGTGTTCTTTGTCAGATTGACAAGAAATAGCACTTTGTCCTTCAATTAGAAGCTATGTACATACTGGAGGATGTGATAACTAAGCAAAATCACTACATGTGAAAGTAAATGTATTACATTTTAAAAATAAAAATGCAATTAAAACAAACAGGACCTGATTAGAAGCATATATCCCGGCGTGCCACCCAGCGAGATGATGAAGGATGTGACGACGGACAGGGCCAGGAAGTAGGGAAAGATACGGTCACAGGCCTGCCGGTCGGAACAGAGGCCTACTCGAGCTGTCATATTCCCCATGGCAACACAGCTGCACTGGTTAAACATCTGGGAGATTGAAAGAAAGAAAGAAAGAAAGAAAAAGGAAAGAAAGAATGAAAAGAAAAAAGAGCACGTCAGTATAAATAATTAGGGGGAGGAGAGACCCTGTCACTACATTGACAAATACAGTCAATTCTATGGTGCTGGTTCAAAAACAAGTTCACAGTATATACTGCCAAGGATTCTAGAATTAAAGTAATCCCTTACATACACAACTCAAGCAACAAAAGCCCTTATTATGCCTGAGAAAGAAAGAATCTTGAGTCACGGGGAAGCTGCATTAAACACAACACTCACCTGACCACAGTAATCACAGCCGTGACTAGGGTCTAACATTGGATGAGTAAGACTGAGTAAGGCTTTCAGAGCTATTATGCCTGAGGATTGTGTGTGTGTGTGTGTGTGTGTGTGTGTGTGTGTGGAGGGGGGTGGCACGGATGGGAGTGCATGCGGAAGAAAAGGGAGCAGAAGGAAGGATAGGGAGGGGTGTAATACAAGGGAATGTTTGAATGCTGCGTGAAGAAGCTAGGCAACCACATTAGCTCTTAGAAGCAGCCCAGTTTGTGTAAAAGAACAAATGCCTCTCATGGACCTCTTATTTCTGCCATTTCACTTAAGGAAGATAAAGCAGATATCATTTATTTACTGTTTGAGTTGTGTTTGCGTGTATGATCTATCTATGAAACACATACAGTACAGTAAAGGGTAAGGTATGTACAATTCAGCATGATCATGTGTGTGTGTGTGCATGCATGTTTTTATGTGCATATGGGTACTTCTTTGCCTATGAAAGCATTTGTATGTGTGTGTGTGTTTGTGTGTGTGTGTGTCCATGTGAACACACTCTCACCATGCTCTTCCCTGAACCACTGGATGCACGGCAGCCAGCCAGACATGGAGAAACGTATGTGATGCCATTCTCCCCACACACAGGATCCCAGTCCTTCCCTGAGCACTGGCAACCCGCATTGCACTGCACATAGAGCGCATTCTCGTGATAAGAGAGGCTCTCCACACTTAAAAGAACAAACACACACACACACACACACACACAAAGAACATTACTTGTGTGTGCAACTCCTGGGGTTTCTTCCCCTCTGCTCAAGTGTGACTACAATGAAATTGTACCACTAAATCAAATGAAACATCAGTACAGATGGAGATGTGCATTGGGGAAGGAGATGAATTATTTGAACTCTTTGTTTTTGCTGAAGATAAATCATCTTAGCGTGTTTAGCGAAATGTCTTTTGTATGATACAAACATTTTGTGAAATTAGACAAGCATGAAAAGATCAGTTTGTGCTCCAACTGTGCATAGAGGTCCTACCCTTGGTACGAGACAGTTATGCCCGCCATTTTCGAGTTCTCACAGCCCATGGCCAGGAAGAAGAGAGAGAGGAAGTAGCCCAACAGAGACGTTCCAAGTGCAAACTTGGCCGCTCCCATAATGCTCAGCTTGAACCTCTTCATGACCACGCCTCCCGAGAACATCCCCAAGGCGACGGCAGGGATGTTTATGATGCCTTGGAGCCAGAGGGAACATGTGAAAAAGATCATAAAAAAAATTCTCTCTATCACCTGCCCATTAAGCCCAAAGCCAATCTCATCCCCACAACACTGTAATGAGGTCGGGCAAGCTGAGATACAGTAAACAGCTTTTGATAATAGAATAGGTAAATACAGGCAAATGGTCTATTTACTTTCCCCTCGTCAATATTTTTTTGGTGGATGGTGTTTCACTGGCTGTCCATTAATAGCCAACTGGACATCCCTTTTATGCTAGCGCCATTCCATTAGTGCTTCTGCTTTTTATATTCTCTTTTATATGCAATGAAGGCTAGCCCTACACTAAGCTGTAGTAATTTCTCAAAGATATTCAAAAAAAAAAAAAAAAGACAAACACTACTACTACCACAACAACGAGGTGGTTGTCAGTTCTGTTCAGTTATGAATACAGAGTGCTTACTGTTACTGCTAAATGCATAAATGTAAACGCACTGGATAAACTCGGGTTCTACTGACCCTAGCTTGGTTTCTGTTTTCTGTTTTCTACTCTGTTTAAAAGTGACTGATACATACCCATTAAAAAGTTGGCAGTAGACGCGGACTGTCCGTAATGCTCCTCTATGTATTTAGGCTTGTATGTGACCATGCCAATTAGCGAGTTGAACTGGATGACGGTCACGCAGAGATACAAAAAGTACACAGGATTTCCAAGAAGAGACTTTAATGTTGGCACAAAGTCTGGAAAAAAACACACATGGTCACTTATACAGAATTACTGCCAAGCTGTTTTTCCTTCTTAAAAGGCTATTACAAAACAAACATGCTCTTTCATTCTATTTTCATGTAACACAAGACAAAAATGTTAGAATGGTTAGAATGTTTAATTTAAATGGACCTTAGCACAAATGTTAAAGTTTAACATCATCTCTTCCAGCCCTGCACTGTGCCTTATCCATTTGTCTCTGCTTTGCAAACCAGACTGAACTCCATGAACTCAGTCTTGATTGGCTGAATGTGGCTGATTTAGCAAATTACACTGAGTTTCATGAGGCTTGCTTACGGCAGGGGATAAATAGTGAATGTAGGCTATGCCATGGTGTAGTTGAGGCGGTGAGACTGAGAACTTCTGGGAACTTTTCCTCACACACACACACACAGAGACAAATTCTACTGACCGCCAACAATACATCTTTGAGTCATCATTTTCCCTGCAGTTATTACAATGTCAGACTAATTTTGTTATCAAACTGATGTTCAATTGATGCCCTTGATGTAGTTGACATATTTGATGCGCAGTCTTTTGAGGTCAGTGGCTTATGGTATTTGCAGACAGAAACAATTGGAGGATATAACCTTTAATTGACTCTTGGTTAAGTAGCCCAGGTTTAGTGATTTACCTTTGGTCATTTCTAGGCAGCTGGCAGGTTCATCCACCTGGTACTTATGCTCCTTGATGGAGTTGGCATGCTCTGGGCAGCTCTTGTCCAACTGTTTGCCCACGGGGATGGGCAGCGACTTAGGAAGGAACCAGAAGGGTATGGCTGAGAGCAGGGTGATGAACCCAGCGATGAGATACCCCAGCCACCAAGCTCCGACCCAGCGGGCATCTCCCGGCACTATGGAAATGCTCTCTGGAGATGAGACAAGCATGGCTGTCAGCTGCTCAGTCACACACACACACACATAACACTAACATGCATGACAAGGAGCTGTTTCATCAACAGGTTTAACAAGTAGCATCAGATTAGCTGGCGGAATCAGAAACTTCAGAGAGCCTTAGATCCAAGCATTACAATCAACTGCAGCATCCAGAGGAGGGAATTAATTTCGTTTGTGAAGAAGATAATCACATCAAGTGAGAAGATGGGTTTCTGAAAATGACATTTAACTGGGATCAGAGTGTGCTGAGCTCTCTGTGATCTTGCCAAGTCAGTCGATGAAATATGCGCTATCTGAAGTGACAAGTTAACACAGGGGATCATACCGCCTCCACACGTGAACGTTTGCCTGAGCAAAACCGGATGACTTGGCAGCAGCAAGCTGGGAGGAAAAATCTTTACAGGGAAAAACCCACAAAAACATCTCCAGGAAAAAAACCTCGAGGTATAGCAGTTTTTAATCTTCATGACCTTCATCTACTGGGATTGTCGGTGCACTACACAGCCTGGATATCTAAGAACAGAGTTGAATGCCCCGACTCTGCTGTCTAGACAAGGGGCTTGGCAGGGGTATTTGGAGATGACGGCCAGTGTTGCAGACGGGTCGTTTACATCACTATGTCGAGTGTCAGACTCACCCATGTTGACAAATCCAATGTCCACATATATCTTGGCACACAAAGCTCCCAGCAGGTAACCAAACACGGGACCAATGACCGATATCGTCTGTATGCAACCTGACACAAGGAACACAAACAGTGATTGCTTTGACACAGACAGGCCCCAAAAAAAGGAAAGAAATATGACAAGTGTGTTCGTTACATAACGGCATATGTATTATATTATACGTTTATATTCTTTATATCATGCAATTCCCCTGGAGCAGTTCACTCACTGGTAAATTAACCATGTAGGAACGTGTAACAAACCAAAGTCCAAACTTGAAGTACATTTTTTAGTGATCAGCACAGCATGAGTGAGGCTGATTTGCCTTTCGTTCTGCTGCAAGTAACCTGTAGATTTAAAGGTCTGAACACAGTCATACACTGTTCTGTTCTGTAAAACTCACACGGGAAAATATATCTGTGCTGGACTTTAAGGAGGCATTTTTCTCTGCATGTAAATGGTGAATTAATGCAATGTGGACTCTAGTGGTTTCAAAGATTTCATGCATGTTTCATTTGGCTCAAGTGTACCGTCTCAACAAGTAGGAGACTGCATACAATATGTATGGATATCTAAACAGGCCTTACCGATGTAGAACGCTGCATTTTCCTCCAAAGCATGATCATCTATAAATGAGATTCCAAGAGGCTGCACTGGAGTCTCCCCTATTCCACGTAATACATTCCCCAGCAAAACATAAATCCACATGGACAGACTGGATTCTCGCTCACAGTCTAGAATGCACATAAAGAAGGGGAACAGGATTAATTGGAATCTGCAAATCTCTGGGAAAGGACACTGACTGCAAATTCATTTTGTTATCGGTGAACATTTCTGTGTGTGTGTGTGTGTGTGTGTGTGTGCATTTGTGTGACTGCGTGCATATGATTGCCTGCATGCTTGTGTGCATGCACATGCAAAATGTCTGCATGTGTGTGTGTGTGTGAGAGAGAAAGAGGGGAGAGAGAGAGAGAGGGAGAGAGAGAGAAAAAGAGAGAAAGAAGGGAGGTTGTGTGAAAAGTGAAGTGTTCTTGTCTGACATTTGAATTCAGTGACATTCATGCCTCGCCCCAATCTGATTACAGTGTATTCAATCAACCACCCATCTGCAAACGGGAATTTGGTGGCATATTGGCTTCCTTCCGGAGCACAAAGCCAATGAGACACACATTTACTAAAGCAACGCTGAACACTGCATATTCTGTCCAGTCGGTGACAATGGAGAGGTGGCCAAAGAGAGACTGTTCACCTGCTGTGCTCACTTTAGAGGAGTTGTCACCTGCAGACAGTACACCAGGTGAGCTTGCTGGACATGGAGAGAAGATATTGGTTGAGTTCACTGAAGATCTAATCGATGAGTCAAACTTATAGCTGTATAAAAAACATCAACGGAGTGTTTTAGAGGGAGATGACATGAGGCGCAAAGGCAATGAGCAGACTTGAGATTATTAATCACACAAACATAAACACAGCTGAACTGTCAGAACCAGAAACTGACAGCTCCATATGGTTCAGTGCCGAGCCAGTGGTGCTAAAAATGTGTCACTGCTATAATTTATACGCATTGAGAAACACAAACACTTTAGCATCCTGCTCTGAAATATTTACATACTGTACGAAACAGACATCAAAGTGTAGCATGCAAGAAAATACTCTCGAGGTGACTTGTCACTGCAGCGATCCTCGGAGAACAGCTACATCTATATTTTAAATTGAGTTTAAGGCAGCTTGGGCTTGATGGAAAGCCCAATCTATGCCAAAGGAAGTGGGTGGGGGATTAAATGTAGACAAGTCTAGTTCATGGGTTTCTTCAAAAAAGGTCAAAAGGAAAATAATAGAAAAATAGAAAAATATTGGGCAAGTAATCTGTTCAAGACAAATATAGCATGTCTGACTAAACAAACTAAAACACAAAACAGAGCACATGACATTTTGTACATACTGTATGACAATGGCTTTTAAAATAGGTGAGTGGGATGTGACCCACAAAGCGCTCAGCCTGTTGCGACTGCACTACCTCTTGCATGGCTAATTCTACTGACTTGGGGAGAAGCTGGGGAAAAGCACAGTTCACTGGGACCGGCGTGATTAAAAGCCAACCACCCCCTTGCGTCATGCTTACCGTCCAATAATGAAGTGTGGCAATGCAATGAGGAAAGTCCCCACAGACATGAGCAGACACCCCACCGCTATGATCTTCGGTCTGTGCAGTTTGGCCCCAAAGTAACTGACAAACGCAATCACCAGCAAATTACCTTGTGTGGGAAGGGGAGAGGATGGGGGAGACAAGATGTGGAATATTTCAGTCATTCTGGATTTTAAATTGTTCACGTTCTGATTGAATGTCCTTAATGCCTTTAGGACAAAACAATTAACAACCTCTCAGCTTGGCATAAGCTAAACAACACACAAATGGATTAATTAGGCTCTACAAAGGGTGCAATACAATGTCTTCCGGTTCCGGTTCCGGGGTCAATTAGGCTAATGTATGTTTTTAAGCCTCTGAGAAACCTGGATCTTAATTCTGGCGTCCATCCATTTGGCAACTCCAATTTGCCTTGGAGCCTCATTCTGGGGTGAGAGTGCTTGAGAACATATAGTCCACTTCTGCAACGCTAACTGAAAATGCACATTGTGTCCTGACTTCTTTCTCTCTACGGTCTCGCCATCCTGGAGCCAGAGCTTGTGAGGGCCACTTGCGCTCGACTGAATGGAGACAGACAGAGGGCTCCTTAAAAGGCGATGGTCCCCAGACCTACCTCCTCAAACTGGACAAAGCACAGGGGAAGGACTTCAGGCCCAGACCATTGACAGGAGAGGATGTGTCCCAATTCTGGTCCTGGGACAGGTGGAGGACATGGTGAAGAAGGAGGAAGGATGAAAGGAATGAAGGGAAGCGGGGAGGAGGAAGGAGGGAGGTCTTGACACATGATCCCTTCCTGTGACACTGCTGGAACCGACCTCCCCACTACACTCCTCTCCACTCCTTGACGCTCTCTCTGTCTTTCTCTCTCTCCACTCACTGCCTCGTTCCCATGGAAACGCTCCTATGGAAACCCCGTCTGCCGCTGCTGCTGCCACGTGAGAGGGGTGCTGCAGTGTGGCTGGAGCCCCTGCACTCACCCTCCACCCCTCCTCTGCCTTCACGGACGTCACGCTCGCGCCCAGGCTCTTGATCCCCCACGGACACGCAAAATTGCTGCGTGCATACCAAGAACCTCCGCCAAGGGCCCGCTACCCACACCACCCCGCGCTATAGCAGCATTTAGCCCAAACATCAGGCCCGTGAGTTTGGTTTGTGTCAAACAAACATTGCAGGACACTGATAACGTCTGTGATAATGTCTGATTGTTTTTGAGGTAAGGAAATACAATGGTTGCACCTTGGCACCCACGCTTATTATGGGTGCAGAGCACTCTTTTAGCCTTTCCGTCACACAGCTAACAACTTCTTGTTACGCATGAGAACAGTGTATGTCTTGTTTCCTGGAGAGATTTGTGTCACCCGCCCACCCGTCACCTACCCATCAAACCCCTACCACCTCCCACCCCCCAAAAAAATCAAAAGCAAGTAAAAATAGTTTTCAGGAGGCGCCCATGACGCAAGAGGATCTGGTGCTTACCAATTTCAAAGCTTCCATCAATGACACCAACTAAATAACTGGGGATGTCAAAGCGCCTCTCCAGCTGGGTTATTGTGCTTTTCATATAGCTTCCCGACAATGCCTTGGCAAAATAAGCAAAGGACAAGGCCACAAGGAACATCTAGAATAAAAAAGGGAAAAAAGAGAGAGTGAGAGAGCCAGAGAGAAAAAGAGAAAAAATAAGAGGGACAGGCAGAGAGAGAGAGAGAGAGGGAGAGAGAGAGAACATGGGGGAGAGTTATAAATTTATCATTTCATAACCAGCATTTCACTGTACCTCATTAGCCTAATTTTGGATGCCTCTGCCTTGCCTCATAAATATGGATTCAAGTCAATGGGGAGAAAAGCAGAGTGAGTGGGGTGGTGAATACGGCCAAGAGAAGGAAGCCAGCGAGGAAGATCATGGAGGAAGGGTGAAGGTGGTGGTAGTGGGGGTGGGGGTGGGGGGTGGGGGTAAAACTGGAATCATACTATAGTACTGGAGTGGGAGGAATGGTACAACTGAACAAAAAAAAAAAAATAAGATTAAGAGAGCTTATGAAACAGCCGCTCTAAGAGAGAGCAGTTGGGCAACCTTAAGGCAGTGAGTGACTCAAAGCCGGTGGCAGAGGCGATGTGGGGCTGCTGGGATGCTTGATAATGACAGGAGTGAGGCTGCAGCGTTTGGGAAGCTGCTAACAACCGCTGTCATATCACGCCTCCCCCCTAACCTCCCCAGAACGTCCAACACACACACAACCATACACAAACATACAAACACATGCACGCACACTCACACACACACACACACACACACAGACACAGCGGGTCTTGCTTTCAATCAGCGGCCTCATTCTGTACGCACCCTCTCAGTGGCATATATTCACCCACACAGGGTTTATTCCACACAGAGACTCACAGCACAGACACACTAATACACACATAGCGCGCACACACACACACACACACACACACACAGAAAGCACAGCATGAGCACTCTGACACATAGGCACATGCATGTGCACAGACTGCATCAAAAACTAATGATCACACTAAGGAGAGAGAGTGTATGAGACGATTGAGGGGAAGAAAAACGAAAGACAGTAAAAAGACTGCGAGAAAAGAAGGCAATGAGAGAGAATACTGAAAAAAGTTGTCAAAAGTAAATGCAATAAAAGTGATTTTTGGTGGGAATACTGTAACTTCACGAAGGGTTAACCTTTTAGGCACTTCTAGTATAAAACGCAATCAATCATCAGTTCAGCCAAATACATCACAAAACAGAACACAGATAAATAAAAATGTACTCAGCAAATAATTACACAGGCGTTGAAAAATTCATGGCTAGTCAGTAGTCTCCCGAGGCAACAACATGGCTCTATCCTATTGGCAGGAATCCAAGGTGATGTAGGCATAATGAATGCATGATGAATAAAGGACATCAACTCAAAATGTACTAAGCAAAAGCATCTAAATAGTCATCAAATCTACGTGTATTACACAAAAAATGTTGATGATGATTAACTGAAGAGGATTTTTTGATTTTTTTTAATTTTCCCTCTAAATTTGTTTACATATAACCTTAAAACCTTCTTTATTTTCTACATTTGGGAGAAATCACATTATACCTGAAGAATCATGTTACACATACGGTTAAACGTCACATTTAATGACATCCAAAGGCAATTCACTGGCCAAAAAGAACAAACTCCACAGAATAGCTTGTTGTTATACTACAAGTGAACTTAACTCATCATCTTGTTGCTATGATTGAATTTGGTCATTCCAGCCTGTAGTGCTAAGTTCATTACACGCACACTTCACACTACACATTGCCATAATTCAGTGAAAGCAACAAGTTGACTTGACTGGTGTGAGTTAAATCAACAAATAATGTTTTACAGTAAACCTCCGTAGATCATGAAGCTGTCCTTCTGTTCCTCCAAATGAGCTCACAACAGGCAAAACAGTCACGCTTGGAACACACATGCTCTCCATGAAGGGAGGCCGATTACTTCTTTAAACAGTGGCAAGAAAAAAAATCCTCAGTGAAGAATACAACCTTTGTTTGTGTTCTTAACGCAGATCCAGCAGGAAAAAAACAAAAGTAGGTCAAAATGAGCATTGGTTTTGTATTGCCAGCTGGTGCTAACTGCCCTGGATCAGTGACGGGGGGAGATCAGTGTGGCCTGGGACTTCCTGGGATGTGTAACCACTGTCACATCCCTATGGGAAGTGTCTCTATCCTGTCTGACATTCTTTAAACGGGAAAGTCTTAATCTAGAAATTAGAGGCAGCTGACAACGCTGACGCAACTATTTCATTCCAGACTGATACAAGAGAGAGTGAGAGAGAAAGGGAGAGAGAGAGAGAAAGAGATACACAGAGAGGCACAGCGCAGGGAGACAGACAGAAAGGAGGAGGAAGTGAGAGAAAAAGAGAAAGAGAGGGAGAAAGAGAGAGAGAAAGAGAGAGGGAGAGAGAGACGTATTAAAAAAGCTGTCATCCTTCTTTGGGATTGGTGTGCCTTTAAAAAAAAGATCAAAAAGGTTTAAAAGAAAATCTGTCTGCCTAAAACTGAACGTCATCTGTATTCTGCTGATTAAACATAGAGCGTCATGTCATGTATGAGCAAAACATACGCGAGCTCATCTACATCAAATGAAGGCGGGCGGCAAAGTGAAAGTGCGCTGTATTTTTCAAAACAAAATGAAAAACCTCCTCCGTATGCGCTGACAGCCCGTCAGCTGACACTGCTCGTAACAGCAGGTCTCCATGACCGGGTTCCACTGTAAATCTTCACGGAAGGGATGCCAGTGGGGTGGAGGTGCCTGTGAACCCTGCAGAGCAGCAGCCGCTGGATCACATTTCACGTGGAAGTGTGAAAAAACAACCAGCAGGCAAAACCAGTGTGGAGCTCCCCGGACGCAAGCCGCATAAGCTGGTCCCGCGTGTGTGAATTATGTGTCTGTGTGTGTGTGAGCGTGAGTATGTATGTGTGTGTATGTGTATCTTTTGCTGGGCACCATGCCACACAGACACTGGGTATCATGTCCTTCCTCTGCCCCACGCCCCTCACATGTCACTTCCTCCCTGAGACTGATGCCCAGGCAATAAGCTCTGGTGCTGCCATGCTGCTCGTGCACCACGTGATGGACACACACACACCCACACCCACACCATACACCCTTGTGAGCACACCCGCACTTTTGGAGATCAGTGCTGACATGAAGATCTTTTCTGCAAAAACTTGGTGGCGGCCTTGAATAACCTGTGGCGATTAAATCAAAATCCCAGTAGCACGTTTCAGTAGCAGAGTCGACACAGAAACAGCACTGTAACGGCTAAGCAGCTTTCACTGGACATACGGCTTCTAAGGGCTCTGTTACAATGCTGTCTTTCTTCAAGTTATTCTTGGCCATGCTATTCATAAACAAATGCCAGTGCGTGCGTGGCATGAACTTTTTTTCCCTGGATCTACAACAGAATTTCACAAACAAAATATGAATACGAACAAAAGCTCTCTGAGTAAGAGTTAAATTACAGTAAACTACGGGATTAAAATATAGTAAACTACAGCAAAACCATATTATTCACTGGATTAAGGCCAGGTCAACACTAATAGTAAACATGTCACATCCAACATGATCCAATTCCACAAAATAACCTTTTAGGTGCTGGTGGTCTGACAAATAATCTCATTGTGAGGCTTTCATGCGAATGTATTACACTGATATAATCCAGTGGAACAAAAGTATGAAATTTGTTCACATCCATCACTGGCCAACATACCAGGTTAATAAACAAGTCCAATAGACCACTATGCATTAGGGATGAGGCAACTTCGTCAGTTTATTTTCAGCAAAGGTTCATCTGCCCGAAACCTCCATGTTTGACCATACAGTCAGTACAATTTTGCAAGTAGCGTTCATTAAAAAAAAAAAAAAAAACATCAGTTTAGTAACAAGATGCCACTGTAGGATTGAGGAGACACGTGTTGCACTTAAACTGACCCGAAAAATGAAGGTGGTTCACACTGTGAATGACGAAGCACAACCTTCAATGAAAGAGTAGGAAACTTTTTCATTTCACTGACCAGAGGAACCCACATAAACCATGTCACATACTGGATGGCCCCACAAAAAAGCATGAGGTAAAAACATTTGGAGACCGCTTTTAGTTTAAGTGCGGATAATATGTTAAGGTTGCACTAATAGAGCTCTGAGCAAGTTCAGTAGCATTAGAGGGCTACGTTGCCATGCACAGTATTAGAGGATGCCTGCTTAAAGGATTTTCAAACTGGGCTGGCAGAAATGTAAGCCTCACCTTTAGGCTGGAGCAAGAGGAGTGACCCCCAGAAGGCACAGGCCTGTTTGTTGATGATCGCCTCTCCTGGACTGGGGGATCCATCCTCCACAGAGAATTCTTGTTTTCCTTGGGCACCGTTTCCCTAATGAAATTTCTTGGCATTGATGCATGCACCCCTGTGCAAAGAAAAGGGGAGCACATGACTTTTTTTTTTTTTTTACCTCACAGCTTCAAACAGATAAATACAGTGCTTGCCAAAACGTTTTGGGTTATAACTCAGGGGCATGTCCTGTTGTGGCAAAAGAGAATGTATAAAAAGGCCATAATACAGACAATTGTTTTGTATTTCTGTCATATATTATTTAGTTCCCTAAAACGGTTCTGAAAGAGAAATATGTATGCCCTGTATGAAGCAGCACTAATAGGAATGAAACTAGTATAGTGATTATCAAAGCTAGTATGGCCAGCAAATAACCAGTGGCCTATTTACCCATTCCCATGACAAATGTATTTATATCCCTTGGTAAGACACTTTTACAGTCAGCTACAGAAAAGTGAGTGTTCCCTCTTGAATGAAATTTCCTGCACTATAGAGTACAGGCCATCAGGCTGCAGCCTTCACCAGTCATGTGAAATGCCTAAAGATAAAGACTGTCAGCATACACTTGTGGTGTTAGTTCTAACACAACATTTAACACAATCATACATAGCCGGCATGATGATCTATAGCATTTCTCACATATGGGGGAGGTCATGAGAAACATCAAACTCAATATCTAAACTTGTGGCTACATAATATTTTCCAAACAAAGGGTTTTTTTGTAAGAGGGCAACGAACAGTCCTGCTAAGCAAAAATGCAGTAATGCCTGTTTTTTTTTTTTTTTTTTGCTATCTATCTTCTTACAAAATGCACTGTTTGCTCTGAATGTCCTTCTAAATGGTATAGATCCGCCTACATCCATCTACAAACTTTAGATTAGACATCATGATCTAACTCTTAATCACGTCATGTGGTATGTTTTGTGCTGTTCTTCGGGATGGATAAAATCTGGGCATTAGGTCATGGGCTATAGTGGGGATTTAACGTCACTTAATAAAGAAATTCCATTGGAGTTCAGAGATTGC